>JARYGA010005472.1:0-42138 GCA_030545235.1 Helianthus tuberosus
TTGGCTTCACGGGCCTTAGAAGTGTCGGAAATGGCCTTAAACATCAACAGGGACTGAAACTGTCAAAACAGAAAGTTGTTTCTGATCTGCAACTCTCAGGCGGCCTGCCTGAGTTTCTGCACATCCTGAAGCGGGCCGCGTACGCATGTCTGATCAGATTAGAATGAACAGTCAGCATGATCCAGCTGTTTTAACCACAACCACAAGCTCACAACTTGCCAATTCAGCTGATAAGGACCATTTTAGGCTACCACAACTTTGCAACACTTGTACGGATGGGATTAAGGCACGTTTTCCATGAAACGATCTTAACGGTGGACCGAATACTATAAATACCCCACCCCCATGCTTCAAAATCACAAGAACTTTGATTTGAGAAACTCTAAGTTGAAACTATTGTTTCATACCTGAGATTTTTGAATCGAAGTTAGCATTCGGGGACCCTTCGTAAGTATTCTTTCGTTCTTTTCCTTATTTTATTTCTTTTCGAGTCAGAAAGTCAAACTTTGTTTGACTTTCAGCGTTGACCAGTAATGGTCAATGCGAAGTTCGTTTGAACTTCGCAACGTGAGTGTAATCACGTTGGTTATAGTCCCTTGGGACTATGCCTACTGATTACCACGTTGTCTAGGGTCGTAGGGTAAGCGATCTGATAAATCGCTTATACCTCGAACCCGACCCATTTGGTCGATCATTAGGATCCGACCAATTACATTAGGTGACCATAGTAGGTAGGGAATAACCTTCCGAGGTTATACCCTATGGTCACATCGTTTGAGTAGTTGTATGATAGGTAGTTTATATGCCTTAGGTAAATTACCAGAATACCCTTTTCATGTATAATTGGTAATTAAGCATATGTAACCTAAACCTTTGTCACATAACTGATTATGTAACATGTTTAGGCATATAACACTTGTCATAGGGCTAGTTAGGCGGTCCGAACGCGTTTCACGCGAACGACGCGTTAAAGTAGCGTAAGCTACCTAAACGGGTCGTAATGGGTCGTAAACAATTATGTTAGGTTTCAATTAGTATGTAGGCTTTGTTAAACCAAATGACACGAGTCTCTACACTCGTTTGGTTTACAAACCCTCATGCTACCCGATCTTCCGATTTAGGTCCGGTTTATTAACATAGTTACCTATATTAGGTGCCGTTTGATTCCGAGATCTATAGCATTACTTGGTGGTTATCTTTAGACATCTGAGCAATCTCAAGTGAGTACATAGACCTCTCTTTTACGGTTTTCCAAACGTTTTGGGGTGGAACACATGTGCCTACTTGTTACTTTCATGCTTTCCTGTTTTCACATCATATACATGCTATGTTCGTTAGTACATTATAGTACATGATTTCATTACATCTTATGCTAGGTGTGCCCATTGTGTGCATTACTTAGTACATTGTTTTACATTACATTTCATGCTAGGTGTGCCCATTGTGTGCATTACTTAGTACATTGTTTTACATTACATTTCATGCTAGGTGTGCCCATTGTGTGCATTACTTAGTACATTGTTTTACATTACATTTCATGCTAGGTGTGCCCATTGTGTGCATTACTTAGTACATTGTTTTACATTACATTTCATGCTAGGTGTGCCCATTGTGTGCATTACTTAGTACATTGTTTTACATTACATTTCATGCTAGGTGTGCCCATTGTGTGCATTACTTAGTACATCGTTTTACATTACATTTCACGCTATGTATGTTCATTTGATTACATACTTAGTGCATCGTTTTCACATGCTTACATTTTGGGTATGACATTTGGTTTGTTTAACATGGAACAATACATTCATTAACATTAATTACGCCGTTCGTTAGTAGGTAGTGGTACCATAGGAATTGACAACTCCCGTTCCGGACATCCTGGGTATGGGGATGAAAGGAATGACCGAATTCGATATACATAACTTAGATAAACCTTTAATTTGTTTAAGGGTTTATCGCCACAGTCTCAAGGCTTGGATGTATGCATTTTAACATTACCGCATAAATGTTTGTATCAGTATAGCATGCATTTGTTACACAAAACATAACTTTGATTTAAACTATGTTTTACTTCAATACCTTGTTTTTGTGCATGTTACATATGGTTTAGTTGATATATTTTACTACCATACATGACATTTTGGTTACACATTACATGATCTACATTGAACATAAACATTTTGACATTGATATACACATTTGGTGGTTTACATTGGACATAGACATTTTGATATGGTTTACACAATAACACTTGACAATTGGTTTGTACATGAACAAGTTACATTGGTGGTTGTTTGGGTAAGTGATTTGAGTAACGAGGCGTGTGTAATATGATACAAACATGGTGGATACGCCGCTGGTACTTCCTATATATAAGTGTGTGTATAATATTACATAGTGTAACGTTATTTGAATCATTTCAGTTTGATACATATAACATTTTATACAAATAACATACTTTTCATAAGACATTGTTTTACAACCAACTTATCTTATACAAACTCATTTTACATGGTTATTCATTTAACCTTACATTTACTTATACATATCGATTGATCTTATCGTTTTTCAAATGATTTACAAGACAAAGCAAATTACAAGGTTCATGATTAAACATTTTCTCAAATACAAGTCATAAATCCTATTTTCACAAACCTATGTATCTCACAGGCATTTTTATGCTGACGTACCTATTTTCACATGTGTTTTTAGGAGCTTTTCCGTAGGATGTTGATCACGACACTAGGGCGGACCTGTGCCTTAGAGACTAAAAATGGAGATAGACTTGTTTAATTATGTTATAAACTCTGTATTTCCTGTTCAAGACAATGTAACATCCTTGTATAATAAATAAAATACAACTTTGTATGCCATGGTTATGAAACAATTAATTCTGTTACGACACGCCCCGATGTTTCCGCCGCGATTTGTTGTTTTACACGGTCGGGGTGTGACATGAGGTGATTAGGGGTTTACTCAAAATAATCACCTTCATATTTGGACATGAACTTGATAACAAAGTGATTTATGGAAATATAAGTAAACAAAGTGAGTTGATGATCGTATGGATCCGAGATTTACAAATGAATGTTCTAAATAAACCAAGCTCAAAAGAAGATTTTGAAAGATCATAACTTTTCTTGCACTTACATTATTTTTGGAAATAAAATAAGTGTAGGAAGGCTAGTGAAACATGAAAATGTTGTAAATAAATATTTTTGTAAAATGAGTTCACAAGTTGTGAACATATAGAAATCCCGAGAATGAGATTTTAACAAAAGTAAACACACTTTGGAGGGTAACTAAACCCACTAAACAATTCACCAAGTTACTACGCGTTTTTACGAAAACTCAAGTTCATGTTACTACGTAAAGTGCATTGTTTTTACACTTGGTGAGTGTAATATTGTTTAGGGAATTGGTGTTGATTGTTTGAATGATTTTCGGAAAAGAAAATGATATGCTAAAAAGCATGGACACCTCCATTTACAAAGGAAACTATGGCGAAATTTTCTAAAAATTCTAACACTTAGAAAATATTTTCTAGCAAGTGTTTACAAGTATGCTTTTAACTTTGTTTTGCAATATAAACTTCGCCATAGGTTTTGTTACGAAAATACAAACTATCGGAGGTTGGTTTTTGTAAACAAAAATGGATAAATATATATCTAGAATATATATTTACATTAAAATCATTGTGTGTGCTTATGTGTATACTCCGTGTATTAGTTATATTATTTTATGATTTAAAATAATATAACTTAACAAAATACCAAGAACCTACAATCCAAAATAATACCAAAAATCACAAGGAACAAATATATAAGTTACACGCTTAATAATGCGAAATCGAGCGCAAGAACGTAACTTATAAATATATTTTTGGCAAATCTTATTTTGGATACAAGGACTGAAAACATGATTTTTGAAAATATTACAAGAGTAATATTGTATTTTCGACAAAGAGAAAATGTGTTATTTTTGGAAACTACAAATACGAGAATACAAATACACAAGTATGAAATACTCCCACCCTTGGGAAGGAGATACGAAAATAAATACTTGAGAAGCATTATAACTTGGAATAACAAGGAAGACATAAAAGAAACGTAACTCAAAACATGAATACTAAGGCAAGGTACGGCCCACTCTTCTAATAGACCCTAGCACATTGTAGGTAGTCTTGTTTGCTGATGAGATTTGAGTTACGAGTACGAAGACGCAAAACGGTGAGTTCATGCTCCCCCTTTTCTTTTAACTGTTTTCAGTTTTATAACTTCAGGGGTGAAATACATGTTACAAATGTTACAATATTTACAAATGGTATGATACAAAAACAAGAAGCACTCTTGGTGAGAACGAGTACCAAGTATGATGCGTTTTAAGGAATGATATATGAAATGCCTATGAAAGGCATGTGAAATACTAGATCATGTGACCATAGACTAAATACAGAAATGCCATTAATACCTAATTTGTGACAACTGTGTTCTGTAATCATCGTGTAAGGTAAAACAATGTCAGTTACCAATAAAACAATGTGCTTTAGTGTTATTATATGTGTAATGGTGTTTAATAAATTTTACAATTTGATTCGATTCCGGTTTCAAGCTTTAAATCACTTTCTGGAAGGTTATACACAAACTAGGGCATAAACGCAATCTGTTTAACGCGACGTACACTCCGGAACTGTGACGTAAGCCAAACATACCCTAAATATCCTTTACATAACCTATAAATAAGTTTTGAAGGATTCGGTATGGCGAAAACATGTCTATTTGAACTAAAGAGCTATTTACGATAAAACTGCGAAACGAACACTGGTGACCACCCGGATAATATTTAGATCCCAAAAATATTCTGTTATGATTAAGAATATATTTTTTAATCAGGTCCATGTTCAAAAATAAATTAAAACGCCTAAAAACGTTATTTTTCAAGTTTAAGCGCGTACTGCGTGTTTCTGCGCGACGCAGTGCTTCTACTGCGAAACGCGGACAACGCAGCCAGTCTTGGCAACTGAAATTTATTTCAGTTATATTTTGGCAAGATTATTTTTATAGAATAATAAAAAGAATTTAGAACGCCATAAACCGGGATTTAAACGCTAGATAAAATACCCGGTATCCAGTTAAACACCCAATTTAGCCTACATATAGCATGTTTATAAAAAAAAAAAAAAAAAAAAAAAAAAAAAAAAAAAAAAACTACACATGGACCCCTCCCCCATCCATTCTTATGAATTCAATATATGAGATTACCCCACAGCTAGATTTTTATTTAATTGTTAAATGGATATGTTAGTCCCACACCTAGATTTCTATTGAATTGTTAGTTGGATATGATTATGTTTGTGCTTTTGTTAAAGGAACCTGAATTATAAATAGGCACCATCTAATTTACAAATTATTTTTGGCTGAATTTCGGTTCACATAGGTCCCCCCACCAAGACCTTTTAATTTTTCTAGTATATCACCTAATTTTGTTAGGTTTATGTTGCACTTAGTGGACATATAAACTATTAAATAAAGAGAAATTTTAACTATAAATACTCATCATCTTCCTCTTCACAAATCACAAACTCATCACACTCCTCTTCCCCATTTCAACATTCATCCACTCCATTTCCAAGTTCAAGTCAATTGCTAGAAGAAGTCTTGTGGAGCTTGAAGCTTGGAGGTTTTGAAGGAACATCACACATTGCTTTCTCACCTCATCTTCATCATCAATCTTTGTTCATAAGTTCATCCCTAGCCTTTGAGCTAGTTGTAAGTCTTTGATTTCACACTTGGTTAAAGCATGCATGATGTTCGATTATTGATTTCTTGATAAACCCGTTGTTAGGACATTTGTTGATGCGTTTTAGTAACATTTAAACTCTAAAAAAAAGCATGTTGATTAGCATTTTCAGCCAACTTCAACTGGCTGTAAACGGATCATAATAAATCTAAAAAATGAATTTCTGAAGCCTAAATTATGTATTTTCGAAAAACAGATCTAATGGCACTGGAATCATGATTTTTGGACTCCGTTTACTATTTTTAAAGGACTGTTTTTGGGCAGCAGCTCGAGCTGCGTTTTTACTGTAGAAAATGTGTGTTGTATTCGGAGTCATAACTTGAAACCTGAGAAGAATTAACTCTTAAATTTGGTACTGTAGATGACCACTGATGTCGTAGTAATTCTCCCACTGGAATTTCATCAATCGGACTTACGATGAATTTTAAATGAATTTTTACGTGAACTGCAGTCAGAAAGTGATGAATCTGATTTCAGTCCGGTAAATGATTTTTTTATAAAATATTGGTAATGAACTGGACCCCGATATTTTTACACAATAAAATTTGGAACGTATACGACATTCTGTAAAAATTTGGGAATTTTTGGAGAAGTTTAACTATTTTATTAAAATGCTCGAAAACAGTCCAGTTTTGATTAATAAGGCTGAAATGACATAAGTAGTATTTTGCATGTCAAAGTGTGGGTATTTGATTTATTATTACAATTTTATTATTTATGATAAATAAATATTTTTCATAAATAATTCCTTTATATCATGTTCATCTTTCCGAGCCCTCTAAACATATAATTCACAAGATCCTTCTGTTAATCTAAACACTATCAAATACAATAATTGCTCAACAAATCCCGTCAACACTATACGACCTCAATATTGATACATTATTCTTGTTCATGTACGATTCATTAGGACAACTTTGAGTTCCTTATTTTCAGACACTTTAATCTTGACTTGCGTATTCGGAATCGCCTGCAAAATAAAGTGAGTACATAGATCCCCTCTTTTTACTGTTTTCGATTGTTTTGGGATGATTCATATGTATCAAACGATTCCAATATTTCAATGATGGTTTCAAAATGATTGAGATGGTTTATACAAAACTAATAACGATTTCGATAATGTGAATGAACTTGTTGGTGGTAATTACATAACGAATTACATTCATTAATTTCAGCCATTCCGACCAGTATTAGGTTATGGTACCATAGGATCTGACAAATCCCGTTATCAACTAGACCCACGGTTATGTGTGAGTTAAGTGAGTAACGACTGAATCTAATGATTGTTAACTTACCCTTTGGAGGTTTGTTGATGCAAGAACGAGTTGAACGATGAACGAGTCACAAAGGTTTGAATGTTATTAGCAAGACGACCAAAAGTAGTTTTCACAATTAAAACGAGAACGATTTAAACGAATGAACGAATTGTACGATTTGGAACGATTTAAACGAATGAACGATGTTCTATAACGAGAACGAGTTAAACAATATTACACAACGATGTTTACAAAACTATATAAACCATACGAGTTTTATTATAAGAACGATTTATGATTTGGTTTACATAAACAAATGTTTTGGGTTAAGATTCATGGCAAGGGTTATAAATTATGACCAATTTATTTTGACTTGGTTATTCATTTACAATACAAACATTTTACAAAACAAGGTTTTCTATTATCAATTAACGAAGTTGTACAAGTTGTTTCAATATACAAAGGAGCCATGAATCTGATACTCACACAAAAACTATGTACTCGCCAGCATTTCTTTGCTGACTTTGTTTTTACATATGTTTCAGGTGATGTTGCTTAATGTTGATTGAGAATAGGATGCATGCTCACTTAGGACCAGACAAGGCCTTAGTGATTTAATAACGATGATAAACTATGTTTGAATTGCTTGTTTAACTTTAAGACAATGTTTAATATTCAATAAAACGAAACTCTTGTATCCATGGTTTGAAACAATAATTCTGTTACAACACTCCCCGACGTTTCCGCCACGATTTGTTGTTTTACGTGGTCGGGGTGTGACAGAAAAGTTGGTATCAGAGCCAATGGTTATAGAGAATTAGGTTATTAGTAAAACTTTGACCTAGACTATAATTTTCTAGGACCCCAACACAAGTTGATTTGCGTTTAGATTTTTTTTTAAAAACAAAAATCCGAATCTGCGTCAAAAATTAGTCATCTGTTTTTGGATGATTGATTACTAGGTTTTGAACCCTTCTAGTTTGACTCATTTTTGCTTAGTGCCTTTTGAGTTTTCAAAATCTCGTCAGAGTTTGGGTCTAAATAATGTGAACACGTGCAAACTGGAAGAGTGAATGCCTGTACCCTGAGTTTTCTGTCTAAGGCTAGAGTGTTCGTACAAATCCACATAATCGGACCCGTCACTCTTACCTGGGAACTCTTGGGGTGAGTGTTCACTTATAGGCGAGCATGTCTTCGCGATACATTATTTTGATTCATTACTTTGATTAGTCATTGCGTGTCATTTGTTTGTTCGAGGTAACAAACAAATGATCGCCTTCCTTGTGTTTTGTCGATACCTCTTTTGTTTTTCCTAATTTTCAATCTCACTCGATTCTCCTATTTCCTTACTAGATAATGCCTCCTCGACGTGAAGCACAATCTTTTACTATTGAAGAACTCGCAGCCCTGGTCTCTCAGCAAGTGGCTGTTGTGCTTCCCGGTGTTGTGACCTAAGTCCACGAGATATACCACAACAACAATAATAACAACAACAATAATGCACCGTGTAATTTCAAGAATTTCAATTCTGCTAAGCCGCTAAAGTTTTCTGGGTCACAAGGAGCAACTGCACTCCTTCAATGGTTCAAGAGTATCGAGAACACATTCAGACATGTGCAATGTACGAATGGGCGTAAGGTTGAATTTGCTTCGAGTGTGTTTGAGAAGCGTGTTCTTACGTGGTGGAACGGAGTTATGCGCGACAGGGGTGCCGAAGTGGCGTTGGCACAAACATGGGAAGAGCTTCGAGCTCTCATGATGAGAGAGTTTTGTCCCCATCACGAAATTCAAGCTTTGGAACGAGAGTTTGACGATCTGAAACAAGATGGGGGAGAACACCGTGCGTATACGAATCGATTTGAGGAGCTTAGTCTTTTGTGTCCTACTATGGTTACCCCGTTGGAGAAAGCGATGGAGATGTATATCGATGGTCTACCTGATTCTATTCTGGATATAGTGACCGGTATTAATCCTACCACCCTTCGCCAAGCAATTGAGTTGTCTGCTACCCTGACTGAGTCTCAAGTCAGGAAGGGTAAACTCACCCGCAAGGGTGATAAAAAGAAGGCGACTGATTCTGGGAAGGACAAGAAAGAGGGTAAGGGTAAAGAAGGTGAGTCATCGAAGAAGTCGAGAAAGCGAAAGGGTTCCCAAAATTTTGAACTAACTGCACAAACTGCTCAGAACCCTTAGAACCCGCCAGCTCAACCTCTTGCGAAGAAAGCGTATGCTGGTACCGCACCTCATTGTTCTCGCTGCAATGGTCATCATGTTGCACAACAAGCTTGTAGGCAATGCACAACGTGTGGTAAGCTTGGGCATCTGGCCAACGTCTGTCGTTCGGGTCAGAATCAGATTGTTCGGAATTAAGCTCCAGTTCAGGGGAATGCTGCTAGATTCCAACCGGGTACATGTTTCAGTTGTGGAGAGCTTGGTCACTACCGCAACAACTGTCCGAGGTTGGCAAATGCAAATGTAAATCCAAACGTGAATGTCAATGTCAATGCAAATGTGAATCCTGCTCGTGGGCGAGTGTACAATCTGAATGCTAATGAAGCGAGGGCTGAGAACGAGGTAGTTAATGGTACGTTTCTTGTTAACAATCGCCCTTCATATATTCTTTTTTATTCTGGCGCCGATAGAAGTTTTGTTTCATTATCTTTTGAATCTTTTCTTGCGATACCTAGAACTAAACTGAGGAAACCCTTATCTGTCGAAGTTGCTACTGGTAAACCTCTTGTTCTCGATTCTGTTATTCGTGATTGTCAGTTAAACCTTCATAACCATCTTTTTCCCATTGACCTCACGCCGATGCAACTCGGGAGTTTCGATATTATCGTGGGGATGGATTGGTTAACCAAACATCATGCTGAGGTGGTTTGTTTTGATAAGATTGTTCGTATTCCTCTTCCGTCTGGCGATGTTCTGGAAGTTCATGGCGAAAAACCATATGGTGGATTGAAGCTTATGTCGTGTACAAAGGCCCAAAGATATTTACGAAAAGGATATGTTGCTTTCCTGGCACATGTCACCGAGGAAAAAGGCAAGAGTAAGAGTATTCAGGATATTCCAATTGTTCGGGATTATCCAGAGGTGTTTCCCGATGAACTGCCTGGTTTGCCTCCAGTTCATCAAGTCAAGTTTCATATTAACCTTGTACCTAATGCCAACCCGATTGTGAAAGCACCTTATCATCTTGCACCGTCAGAGATGCAAGAGTTATCGAAACAGCTTCAAGAGTTTTCTGATAAAGGATTCATCCGTCCGAGCTATTCGCCTTGGGGAGCCCCTGTCCTCTTTGTGAAGAAGAAAGATGGATCTTTTCGAATGTGTATCGATTATTGTGAGCTTAATAAACTTACCATCAAGAATCGATATCCCCTACCTAGAATTGATGATCTCTTCGACCAGCTGCAAGGTGCTTCATGTTTTTCCAAGATCGATCTGCGATCTGGGTATCATCAACTTCGTGTTCTCGAAGAAGATATTCCCAAAACTGCTTTCCGTACAAGATATGGGCATTACGAGTTCACTGTCATGCCTTTTGGTTTGACAAATGCCCCAGCTATCTTCATGGACTTAATGAATAGGGTTTGTAAACCTTATTTAGATAAGTTCATCATTGTGTTTATCGACGATATTCTCATTTATTCAAAGTCTCGAGCCGATCACGAGCAACACCTTCGTTTGACATTGGAACTCCTAAAGAAGGAACAACTTTTTGCTAAATTCTCCAAGTGTGAATTCTGGTTTAAAGAAGTTCAGTTCTTGGGTCATATTGTCAATGACCAGGGTATTCACGTAGATCCATCCAAGATAGTTGCAATTAAGGATTGGAATACACCGACGACACCTACAGAAGTTCGTTATTTTCTTGGTCTTGCTGGTTATTATCGACGGTTTATTTCTAACTTTTCAAAGATCGCGGTTCCACTCACTGCTTTGACTCAGAAGAATAAGCCTTTTGAGTGGGGACCTAAGCATGAAGAAGCGTTCCAAACGCTGAAGCGAAAGCTCTGTGACGCTCCTGTTTTATCTCTACCTGAGGGAAACGATGATTTTGTTGTCTATTGTGACACGTCGAATCTAGGACTTGGTTGCGTTCTTATGCAACGAGGTAAGGTCAAAGCTTATGCGTCTAGACAGCTGAAAATTCATGAAAAGAACTATACGACTCACGATCTTGAATTAGGAGTTGTGGTTTTCGCACTTAAAATCTGGAGACACTATCTCTATGGAACGAAGTGTGTGGTTTTCACAGACCACAAAAGTCTCCAGCATATTATCAAACAGAAGGAGCTGAACATGAGGCAACGACGTTGGGTTGAACTCTTAAACGGTTATGATTGCGATATCCGCTACCATCCTGGTAAGGCGAATGTCGTAGCCGATGCGCTTAGTCTAAAGGAACGAGTCAAGCTTCATTCTGTTTGAACTCTATCTGATATTCAATCTCGTGTTCTTCAAACTCAACGATCTTGTGTGATCAATGACTTATTGAAATACGAGCTACCACTTCAACTTGAGCTTAAACATGAAAGGAAAGACGATGGTTTACTCTATTTTGAGAATCGTTTGTGGATTCCAAATTAGGACGATCTTCGCACCATAGTAATGGACGAATCTCACAAGTCTCGATATTCTATCCATCCTGGTGCTGATAAAATGTACAAGGATCTTCGTACTAAGTTCTGGTGGCCTGGTATGAAGAAGGATGTTGCCTTGTATGTATCGAAATGCCTAACTTGTCTCAAAGTCAAGGCCGAACATCAACGACCTTCTGGTTTGCTTGTACAACCAGAGATACCGGTTTGGAAGTGGGAGAACATCGCAGTGGATCTCATTACTAAACTACCGCGTACTAGTAAAGGTCATGATGCCATTTGGGTAGTAGTTGATCGTTTGACAAAATCTGCTCACTTCTTACCAATCCGTGAGGATTTCTCTGCTGAAAAGCTTGCCAAGATCTATGTAGATGAGATCGTATCACGACATGGTGTTCCTTTAGATATCATTTCCGATCGTGATGCTCGGTTTTCGTCTCATTTTTGGAAGACCATGCAATCTGTTTTGGGGACCCAACTAAATCTAAGCACTGCTTATCATCCCCAAACAGATGGTCAATCTAAGAGAACGATTCAAACTTTGGAGGATATGCTTAGAGCATGCATGATAGACTTTGGTGGTAATTGGGATTCTCATCTGCCACTGATCGAGTTCTCATACAATAATAGTTATCATGCTAGTATTAAGATGGCACCATTCGAAGCTCTCTACGGTCGAAAATGTCGTTCACCCGTCTGTTGAAATGAGATCAGTGAAGCTCAGGTTACTGGACCTGAGCTCATTCTGGAAACAACAGACAAAATCAAGAAAATCCGCGATAATCTTGTGACCGCTAGAAGCCGTCAAAAGATTTATGCAGATTTGGGACGCAAGCCCATGGAATTTCAAATCGGAGACCGTGTCCTACTCAAGGTTTCACCCTGGAAGGGAGTGGTGAGATTTGGAAAGAAAGGAAAACTTGCACCACGATATGTTGGACCATTTAAGATTGTTGAAAGAATTGGAAAGGTTGCCTATCGACTAGAACTACCTCCAAAGCTTGGAAATGTTCATCCGACTTTTCACGTGTCCAATTTGCGAAAGTGATTAGCTGATGCTGATCTTCACATTCCTCTCGACGAGATTCAAATCGACAAAACGATGCACTTTGTCAAGAAACCTGTGGAGATAGTGAAACGTACATACAAACAGTTGAAGAACAATCGGATTCATTTGGTCAAAGTTCGCTGGGAATCCAAACGTGGCCCCGAGTTTACTTGGGAATGTAAGGACCAGATGAAGGCGAAATATCCGCATTTGTTTTCACAAGATTCCTCTAAATAAAATTTCGGGACGAAATTTCCTAAAGTAGGGGAGACTGTGACAATTGTGTCCTGTAATCATCGTGTAAGGTAAAACAATGTCAGTTATCAATAAAACAATGTGCTTTAGTGTTATTATATGTGTAATGGTGTTTAATAAATTTTACAATTTGATTCGATTCCGGTTTCAAGCTTTAAATCACTTTCTGGAAGGTTGTACGCAAACTAGTGCATAAACGCAATCTGTTTAACGTGACGTACACTCCGGAACTGTGACGTAAGCCAAACATACCCTAAATATCCTTTACATAACTTAGAAATAAGTTTCGAAGGATTCGGTATGGCGAAAACATGTCTATTTGAACTAAAGAGCTATTTACGATAAAACTGCGAAACGAACACTGGTGACCACCCGGATAATATTTAGATCCCAAAAATATTCTGTTATGATTAAGAATATATTTTTTAATCAGGTCCATGTTGAAAAATAAATTAAAACGCCTAAAAACGTTATTTTTCAAGTTTAAGCGCGTACTGTGTGTTTCTGCGCGACGCAGTGCTTCTACTGCGAAACGCGGACAACGCAGCCAGTCTTGGCAACTGAAATTTATTTCAGTTATATTTTGGAAAGATTATTTTGATAGAATAATAAAAATAATTTAGAACGCCATAAACCGGGATTTAAACGCTAGATAAAATACCCGGTATCCAGTTAAACACCCAATTTATCCTACATATAGCATATTTATAAGAAAAAGAAAAAAAAACTACACATGGACCCCTCCCCCATCCATTCTTACGAATTCAATATATGAGATTTCCCCACACCTAGATTTTTATTGATTTGTTAAATGGATATGTTAGTCCCACACCTAGATTTCTATTGAATTGTTAATTGGATATGATTATGTTTGTGCTTTTGTTAAAGGAACCTGAATTATCAATAGGCACCATCTAATTAACAAATTATTTTTTGCTGAATTTCGGTTCACATAGGTCCCCCCACCAAGACCTTTTAATTTTTCTAGTATATCACCAAATTTTGTTAGGTTTATATTGGACTTAGTGGACATATAAACTAATAAATAAAGAGAAATTTTAACTATAAATACTCATCATCTTCCTCTTCACAAATCACAAACTCATCACACTCCTCTTCCCCATTTCAACATTCATCCACTCCATTTCCAAGTTCAAGTCAATTGCTAGAAGAAGTCTTGTGGAGCTTGAAGCTTGGATGTTTTGAAGGAACATTACACATTACTTTCTCACCTCATCTTCATCATCAATCTTTGTTCATAAGTTCATCCCTATCCTTTGAGCTAGTTGTAAGTCTTTGATCTCACTCTTGGTTAAAGCATGCATGATGTTCGATCGTTGATTTCTTGATAAACCCGTTGTTAGGACATTTGTTGATGCGTTTTAGTAACATTTAAACTCTAAAAAAAAGCATGCTGATTAGCATTTTCAGCCAACTTCAACTGGCTGTAAACGGATCGTAATAAATCGAAAAACTGAATTTCTGAAGCCTAAATTATGTATTTTCGAAAAACAGATCTAATGGCACTGGAATCATGATTTTTGGACTCGGTTTACTATTTCTAAAGGATTGTTTTTGGACAGCAGCTCAAGCTGCGTTTTTACTGCAGAAAATGTGTGTTGTATTCGGAGTCATAACTTGAGACATGAGAAGAATTAACTCTTAAAATTGGTACTGTAGATGACCACTGATGTCGTAGTAATTCTACCACTGGAATTTCATCAATTGGACTTACGATGTATTTTAAATGAATTTTTCCGTGAACTGCAGTCAGAAAGTGTCGAATCTGATTTCAGTCCGGTAAATGATTTTTTATAAAATATTAGTAATGAACTGGACCCCGATATTTTTACACAATAAAATTTGGAATGTATTAGACATTCTGTAAAAATTTGGAAAATTTTGGAGAAGGTTAACGATTTTATTAAAATGCTCGAAAACAGTCCAGTTTTGATTAATAAGGCTGAAATGACATAAGTAGTATTTTGCATGTCAAAGTGTGGGTATTTGATTTATTATTACAATTTTATTATTTATGATAAATAAATATTTTTCATAAATAATTCCTTTATATCATGTTCATTTTTCCGAGCCCTCTAAACATATAGTCCACAAGATCCTTCTGTTAATCTAAACACTATCAAATACAATAAATGCTCAACAAATCCCGTCAACACTATACGACCTCAATATTGATACATTATTCTTGTTCATGTACGATTCATTAGGACAACTTTGAGTTCCTTATTATCAGACACTTTAATCTTGACTTGCGTATTCGGTATCGCCTGCAAAATAAAGTGAGTACATAGATCCCCTCTTTTTACTGTTTTCGATTGTTTTGGGGTGATTCATATGTATCAAACGATTCCAATATTTCAACGATGGTTTCAAAACGATTGAGATGGTTTATACAAAACTAATAACAATTTCGATAATGTGAACGAACTTGTTGGTGGTAATTACATAACGAATTACATTCATTAATTTCGGCCAAACCGACCAGTATTAGGTTATGGTACCATAGGATCCGACAAATCCCGTTATCAACTAGACCCATGGTTATGTGTGGGTTAAGTGAGTAACGACTGAATCTGATGATTGTTAACTTACCCTTTGGAGGTTTGTTAATGCAAGAACGAGTTGAACGATGAACAAGTCACAAAGGTTTGAATGTTATTAGCAAGACGACCAAAAGTAGTTTTCACAATTAAAACGAGAACGATTTAAACGAATGAATGAATTGTACAATTTGGAACGATTTAAACTAATGAACAATGTTCTATAACGAGAACGAGTTAAACAATATTACACAACAATGTTTACGAAACTATATAAACCATACGAGTTTTATTATAAGAACGATTTATGATTTGGTTTACATAAACAAATGTTTTGGGTTAAGATTCATGGCAAGGGTTATAAATTATGACCAATTTATTTTGAGTTGGTTATTCATTTACAATACAAACATTTTACAAAACAAGGTTTTCTAATATCAATTAACGAAGTTGTACAAGTTGTTTCAATATACAAACGAGCCATGAATCTGATACTCACACAAAAACTATGTACTCGCCAACATTTCTTTGTTGACTTTGTTTTTACATATGTTTCAGGTGATGTTGCTTAATGTTGATTGCGAATAGGATGCATGCTCACTTAGGACCGGACGAGGCCTTAGTGATTTAATAACGATGATAAACTATGTTTGAATTGCTTGTTTAACTTTAAGACAATGTTTAATATTCAATAAAACGAAACTCTTGTATCCATGGTTTGAAACAATAATTCTGTTACAACACTCCCCGACGTTTCCGCCATGATTTGTTGTTTTACGTGGTCGAGGTGTGACATAATTAGGGATGAGGGTTAGATCTAACGGGTACGGCCGAACCCCACTCATGGTCAAAACTAGTACATAGTAGTGCTTCGGAGTCCCAGTCGAGGTTAATCGATGCAGTCGAGGGTAATCGACACAGTCGAGGTTAATCGACACAGTCAAGGGAAATTGACACAGTCGAGGTTAATCGACACAGTCAAGGAAAATCGACAAGGGTATAAGCCATTACAAGTGCTTCCCATGTCCTCAAGGAGTCATAACAAGTACTCCCATGTCCTCACATGCCTTAAAGTCCTTGTAAAACATTCATGTTCATATACGCTTTTCATACCTATTTACAAAGGAGTATCTCAAAGATTTACAAGAATTACAGTACACAAACAAGATGCATGAACTTGCTCAACTTTTATTGATGTTTTCCAAAATTACATGTATTTCAAGTGACAGGATGGATCTTGGGCGCGGGTATTGTAACTAGAAGTAGACTTCAAGTTTAGATGTCATCCACTTTTGTTGAATTGTAACCTAGACGAAGGTTATGTTTCAAAACTTAAATAACAAGTGTTTGTAATACTTAAATTTCATGAATGGATGAACATCGTTTTGATCATGTAGTTGTTTATTACGATTGAATGCAATGATATTAAACCAGTCACACATCATACGCTTCCGCAAAAGACAGGGTATGACATAAGCCAAGTATAAAGTGTCCGATAGAATTAATAATTGGTAAATTGATAGAAACTAGCGAGGTCGTTCGTGGTTATAGCATTTAGTAAGGTGATTGTAGTTTTAGGGATTGGATTCTTATCGGTGGATTGAGAAACTTTGACGAAAATGCAAGGATGGATTCACTTTCAGAGGAAGAAATGAGGATTGTTGCTTGGAGAAACTAGTTGGAATTTTTCGTCCTGATGATACTGGAAAGGCGGAAGCTGTTCGTGAGAAGTGATAGAGTCGAGTGTCTAGTATTGATAGTCGGGAGTGGTCAGTATTGTGAGGATACTGAGTTGTTGAGAAAGGGGTTATCCAGCGTTTGTAGTAAACGCGATGGATACGGAAACCGGATGTAGGAACGTCGGAGATATTTCTATTAAACGCGGCTATCCGGAAGTCTTCCTAAAAAGACTTACCTGGATCGAACTTCGTATTGATCTAACTCACGGTGCTACGCCTGATTGCACAATCTTCATACAGAGTACACACTGCCTGAAGTGATAGAAATGACGAGAAAGTTTTCAGAGTCGATGAGCAAGGAATTCATTCGATCAAATTTATCGCCACGAGATGCATCTGCCGTGATGAAACCTTGATTTGTATTTCCTTGATGTAAGGTTACGAATGTCGGACTCTTGAAAGGGTGGAGAGTGTTGAGATGAGAGTATAGAAGTCGAGAACGTGTGTAATATAGATCTACAAGAATTCTTCGGAAGAATCCAAGTTTCTCGTAGAAACTATGAGATTATATTCAATAGATTCATTTTGTTATTTAATTTGTGCGAAAACAAAACCTGTAAAGTAAAAATTTCGGGGACGGAATTTCCAAAACAGGGGGAGACTATGACACCCGACTTTTCAGGTCGTACCGTATAATTATAGCACATGTTGTGAATATGTAACATGACTATATTTGACTGATTATATTGTTTTTACGTGAAATTTAGTGTATTGATAAAATTAAACTTTGATAAAAATTATGTTCCCAACGGTAAGATAGACACTTATCGCGTAACGGTTAAAATGCGAAACGAACATCGGTGACCACTCGGACAGTGTTAAAATCCTAAAAATAGTCTGTTATGATTAAAATAATAATTTTAATCCTATCCATGAGGAAAAATAAATTAAAACGCTAAGAAACCCTATTTTTCGAGTTTAAGCGCGTACCGCGCGATGCAGCACGTATACCGACAAAATACTGTCAACGCAGCCCATCAAGACAACTGAAAATCATTTTAGCAATAATTTGATAAGTTTATTCTTATAGAATGTCAAAAATAAATAAAAACGCTTAAATTCCTATTTTTGCGATTTTTAACGTATACCGCGCAGCACAGCGCGCATACTGCCAAATACCGACAACGTCGCCAGTCCAGGCAAAAAAAATATTGTACAGTAATATTTTGGTGAGTTTATTTTTATAGAGAGCTTAAAATAATTTAAAACGCACTAAAACGGGTTTAAAACGCTAGATAAAATACACGGTATCTAGTAAAATACCAGTTTTTAACACCAAATTACATATATATATATGTATATATATGATCTTATGTGTGTATTTAGGAGAGAGAAAGTAAAGGAGGCGGCTAGGGGAGGTGCCACCCACCTTGAAAATACAACAGTTTGCCAAGTGGATCTTGAGTCATGAACCTTAATCATTAAAACCATCTAAACACTTCATTTCAACAAATCAATATCAAAAAGTCACTCTCTCTCCCTCTCTTGATGAAGCTCGGCCGAAACACCCCTTACACACACACATTCAAAAATTTCAAACTATTTTCATGAAGATTCAAGGTTCTTTCAAGGTGATTTCAAGATAAAAAGGGTGTTTGGAAGTGATTTCAAGCAAGAACAACCTCCATCTCATCATCTATTCTTAAAAACCCATCTAAAATCTTGAAGGTATAAAGTTCATTTCACAAATCTTGTTTTGATTCTTGATGATCTTAAATAATGATGGAAGGTTCTCTTGTTCTTGAATCTAAACACTAACTTAGACCAAATGACAAATGGGTTTTTAAAGAGATTTAAAAATGGATGTGTGTACATATGTATGTGTGGCCGTAACTTGTATGTATATGGGTATTTAGTTGTGTTTTGATTTTTGTTAAATGATTCTTACTTGATTTGATTATTGAAAAGATGATTACATGCATGTGTTGTAAAATAGTCATAAAGGAAAGTTCTTGAAAAGGTTCCATGATTTGAAGTAGATGTGTTAAAAAGTGAGGTTTTGGAAGTTTATGCATGTGTATAAGTGTGTATGTCGTGTATGTATGTATCTATGTATATGTAAGTGTATACACTAAAATTGTCATATGTAAATAAAGATAGAATGATGCATTTATGTGAAATAATCTAATGATTGTGAGATGAACATGTTGTGATTTATAAGAACATGAGGTAAATGTATCCTTAGATGCATTTAAGGTTATGTAAGATGATGATGATATCATATATATATGCATTAAGTGCTTGTACATAGTCATGCATGTGGGTGTATGTACATAAAATGATGCATAAATGATGTTATGATGAGAATAGTTTTAGATCAGATTGTAAACCTTAAAATAAAGTTATTTTGACGTGTTTAATGATATGTAACTTTGTCATAATGTGTGTTAGCATTGTAAGTGGTACTTGGTGCATTAAAAGTTGTAAAATATGTGAAATCACATGAGTTATGTGACTTAAATAAAAACTGCACTAATCTGAACATAATCACCATTTTAATCACTAAATAACATGTATTTTGTTAAAATATCAAGTCGTTTCGAGTTGGGAAGGTTACGGTAACATTTAACGCAAAACTATGCGTTAAAACGGTCAAAAATCGGCTTTTCAGATGATTTTCATAAAACTGATTCAGATAAGTAAATAAACTAATATGTTTAGCTTAAAAATAGATATTTTAACCAATTTTATGTTTACTTGGTGTTTGGTTGGTCATACATGATTCACGACGCCCGAAAACGTTACCGAATCGCTAAAATACGCATTTTTCAATGAACATGAGTATGGGTGAATTTTGAGTGAATCTTATGTGATAAAATGTATTAAGTGATTTGAACATGTAAATGTGAATATATGTTAAGTGTCAATTTGATAATGGGAAAATTTGACTATGCATGTATGCATGTACGTTTTGTGCGGTAGAAATGGTAAATTTGCGTTAAATATGTGTGACTTGTTTGTTAAGCATGAAATTTAGTATATATATGAGATGTTTTATGTATATTTGCTATAAAAATGACAAAATAGTTAAGTTAGTAATGTTTCGCGTGTTTCGGTGTTAGATTATATGAACATTTATGTATATATATGTTACGACGCGCAAATCATAGATATATTACGTATAAACGGGAGAGTTAACGGATTTACACAATAATGGACACCAATATAATCATTCAAAACGCAAAATTATAATAAATATATAAATATATATGGACTCATATATATATATATATATATATATATATATATACATCTTAACGTGCCAACATAATAAAAAATGGCAGCTTTTCGAGAAAATCTCAAGGTTATGTGATGATTCTAAGAAACTGAGAAACTTAGGATTTTTGTGATTAAATGTTATTTTGATATAGAATTTGTTCCCATATTAGGACGTATATAATCAAATTCTGCGATTGCGGTATTAAAATACGCACTCAAAGGTGAGTGTCACTAAACCCCTCTTTTTACTGTTTTGCATATATATTTTGGGGGTGGAACACGTTGTTAAAAGGGTTTAATAATGTTTTCGAAATAAAACATACCTTTTACTATAAAATATATATTTTCGTTGAAAATATATGAAATTTGATGAGTTATACGTTTCACAGTAAAACGTTTTTGATGAATAAATATTGGATGTACGGTTTTTCTTAAGAGATACAGGATCGTACACTTGGGGTACGGATGCTGGCCTGGGTCTCGAATGATGGAGATTCAGGGGATTCGTACACATCGTGTATTAAATTGTCATATTAGTAGGATATATATATTGTACATGAGGCATACATCATATTGTTCTTCCAGAAAGAACCCTGCGCCCATGATGTCGTTTAATCATTTAAGTATTGCACGCGATGAATTGTTGGTAGATCTATCGGGTTGACAACCCCGTCGTGACCGGTCACCCCGAGTCAATGTCAAACGACGAATTTAAATTATGTTTACTGTCTAGCTTTGATTATCCCTGCATGGTTAATATATAGTTCGTATCGTCTAGCTAACATACGAGTCTGAAAGTAGGCCCTATAATTTAATATACAAAACCTGGGCAGTATTACAATTTTCGGAGTAATGACCCGATGGAAGGCCCATGGATTTTAATAAAGGAGTAAAATGGACTTTCTAAAACTACACGGATGTTTTCAAATAAACACCTAATCAGAAAGTTTTCATTGAAATAAAATTTGTTAGTAAACGAATAAGTGAACTCACCTTCCTTTGTGTTGACACTTGATTTTAACATTTTCTAGAGGTACTTGAAATTGGCTTCGGGAAAATCATTACGTATCTTGTGGTGGATGATGCATGTTGTTTCTTTTAAATATATTTGACATCATTTAAACTCTCTGGGACTTTTGTAATAAGATCCGCGAGGATCAAAAACATCTTAACTATGTAATTGCGTCATGACTTAAAACGTAATGTTTAACAACTTATGTTTAAAATAAACCAATATGTCCAACAATAAAATGCATCGCCCGACAAGATATAAATGGGCACCAACTTCCGTCTCCACTACGTTTAAATATTCTGCTGCGACATTTTTGGGGTGTGACATGCAACGTGAGGGAGTCATTGCTTACACAGTACTCCAACTTAAAGTTCAACAAAAGAACTACGCTACTCACGAATTGGAGTTGGAAGCAGTGGTGTTTGCTCTTAAGATATGGAGATATTACTTGTACGGTACCAAGTGCACCATTTACACCGATCACAAGAGTCTCCAGCATATCTTCGATCAGAAGGAGTTGAACATGCGACAGCGTCGATGGGTCGAACTCCTTAACGACTACGAATGCTCAACCAAGTATCATCCAGGCAAAGCCAATGTTGTGGCCGATGCCCTCAGTCGAAAGGAAACCAAACCTAAGCGTGTACGTGCGTTACAGCTTACCATTCACTCTAGTCTTCCTGCCCAAATTCGTGATGCTCAGGTCGAAGCATTGAAAGAAGAGAACATTAAGGCTGAGTCCCTGTGAGGATTGGAGAAACGGTTAGAACTAAAGGAAGACGATGCTTACTACCTAGCGGGGCGCATCTGGGTTCCATTTTATGGTAATCTACGTGAGCTTGTGATGGATGAAGCACCCAAGTCTCGTTACTCAGTACATCCTGGTTCTGATAAGATGTACCACAATCTCAAAGCTACGTACTGGTGGCCCCAGATGAAGGCAAACATAGCGACCTATGTTAGTAAATGTTTGACCTGTGCTAGGGTCAAGGTCGAACACTAGAAGCCATCAGGCCTACTTCAACAACCAAAGATCCCGACATGGAAATGGGAGCAAATTTCCATGGACTTCGTTACTGGCTTACCTAGATCTCAACAAGGAAACAATACCATTTGGGTGATAGTGGATCGACTAACCAAGTCTGCACACTTCCTGGCTATCAAGAAACTGATAAGTTCTCTACTTTAGCAGACATCTACCTGAAGGAAGTAGTCTCGAGGCACGGGATGCCAACTTCCATCATTTCTAATCGTGATCCACGTTTTACCTCTGATTTGTGGCAAGCGATGCACAAATCCTTTGGCTTGCGTCTAGATATGAGCACAGCTTATCATCCACAGACGGATGGATAGACTGAATGCACCATTCAAACTCTTGAAGACATGCTTCAAGCATGTGTAATCGAATTTGGTAACGGCTGGGAAAGGCATCTGCCTTTGGTGGAGTTTTCATATAACAACAGTTATCACACTAGCATCCAGGCTGCTCCGTTCGAGGCGTTGTATGGACGGAAATGCCGATCACCCTTATGCTGGGCAGAAGTTTGGGACAGCCAAGTCACTGGCCCAGAACTCGTCGTCGATACGACGAAAAATATTGCCCAAATACAACAATGAATGGCGGCGACTAGTGACAGTCAGAAAAGCTACGCTGATAAGCGCTGGAAACCGCTCGAGTTCCAGGTTGGGGATCGAGTGCTACTTAAAGTTTCACCTTGGAAAGGTGTGGTTCTCTTTGGTAAGTGGGGCAAGTTAAACCCACGTTATGTTGGACCTTTTGAAATCACTGAGAGAATTGGCAAAGTGGCGTATAGATTGAATCTACCTGAAGAACTCCGTGGAGTTCAAAACGTATTCCATGTGTCAAACCTGAAGAAGTGTCTGTCATATGAGACCCTCATAGTTCCTTTCAAGAGGCTCACTATCGACGATCAGTTGCGATTTGTCGAGGAACCAGTGGAAATCTTGGACCGGGAGGTCAAGATTCTCAAACGTACCAGGATACCCATTGTTCGAGTTCGTTGAAACTCCCGTCGTGGCCCAGAGTTTACTTGGGAACTAGAAGACCAAATGAAGCACAAGTATCCACAGTTGTTCGAGAAGAGTGAGACCACTACTGAGGCTGAAGCTACTGTGGAATTTCGGGACGAAATTCCAAACCAACGGGGGAATGATGTGACACCCCTGGAAAACCAGGAAACCACGCAACCTAACTAGCTTCCTCAGTAACTACGTGCTAAATTTTGGGACGAAATTTCTTTCAACTTGGGGATGATGTGACAACTCATATTTCAGAACCTATCTTTGTGTTTGATGTAACTTATTTGAACAATATGTGTTTATGTGATACGTAATTTTAATGGAATGTTATGTTATGTGTTGAATGTGTTATGTGATATGAAACTATAATGTGTATATGTATGACTAGTTGCACAAAACGTGTCCGATCGCACAAGCTTATGGGCCTATACTTTGTCTTTTGTCCCACACCATACTCGGTCCACTCTCCTTGAACTCGAAACCAAGGGCAGCCCATGTACGGGTTACGCCTACTCCTTTTATACACATACAAGCACCTATGTGTGGGGTTTTGTTTCTCATTACTTGCAAAACAAAAGAACACACACAAACCCTAAGCTATTTCTCCTCTCATCCTTCCTGTTCGACGGTAGCCATCCCCCTCTCTCGAAATGAAGGCTGGCGGGTGTCTCACCTCCCTTTCGAAGCCTTATCATCACACACACAATCCTTGGCTCATAGCTTGATTCGGTTAGTCTCTTATTAGTGTTGGTGTTTGATTGTTTGACAATGAGCAATTGATATTATGCATGATTAAATGATGAATGATTGTTTAATATTTCTGTATGATTGATCCGAATCCATATAATGATTATAAGATTAGTGTTGGTTTGTAATTAGGTTTTATGTCATGATGTTCATATGAATCGGATTTGCATGATATTGATCTTGAACCGAATATCTTTTAACCGGCTATTATGTGATTCGGATGATTAGTTGTGTTGGCATGATAAGGTGTAGATTGTAATAAAAAATCATTGATCTGTTAATACGATTAAATGTTATGGTAAATTAGGGTTCATGAGTATGGTTTGGAAATTCGTTGATTTGATCGACTGGATAGGAAGTTGGAAACTGTTGATTGTTGACCAATTTAATGCTTGATTTGATCGAATAATTGTAAAACACGAAACTGTTTAAATTGTTTGTAACTGACTTGCAAGATTTAAGGAAACATAAAACTAATCGCACAAGGCCAGTCGCACAAGGCATAGAGTACAACTGTTTAAACATTTTGTACAACTCATTTAAGCATAAGCGCACAATATCTTGTGAATCGCACAAGGTTGTGCTGATCGCACAAGATGTTGGGCCACACAATATATTAAGTTATGCTATGTTATTGGGCCGTACAACCCAAACCCGATCGCACAAGTTATTTCGAATTGCACAAGTATGTTTGGACCACACAAGATAAGTGGTTGTTTAAATGTTGGGCTGTATAAGTTTTAGATTGCATGCTATTGGGCCGGGTATGTTTTTGAATCGCACAACCCGTTGTGAGTCACACAAGATTGTGCTGAACGCACAACAGGTTAGGCCGGATGGTTATTGGGCTTTATCTTTTGGATCACACAAGTTGGGTTATGTTTATGTGGATTGTGTGCTACTGTTAAACATGTCAAGTGTAGATTAACTAGTTGCCATGATCCTACGTGTTTGCCATGATCGTTATGTGTTTGTAACTTGTTAGCCTATGTGTAAACTTACGTGCACTACTTGAACCTAGACCTGACTTGTATGGTAACCATGTTAGGACGTGGTTGACCATAAATAGCTCAAGTGACCTTTTCGTTTATCTGCCGAGCTAACCTACGGTGAGTTCACACTTTCTACAAGGCATGGGATTCCTGGTGGTTTGGGAATGGGTTAAGGAACTATATGGAAACCGTCATATTCTCCTTGGGTAGAATATGTACCTCCATCCTCCCTGGGAAGGATGACAACTTTAAATCCTGCGTATTCTCCTTGGGTAGAATACGTACCTCCATCCTCCGTAAGAAGGATGACAACAAATAACTTACTAGGCAAAACTCTATCATGAAGTCCCTCATTTTTATATCGACTTAATCGTCGGGCCAATGGCGAACGGGTCATTAGTTAAATAGCGCTATTAGGTTTGACAAGCCTCAGACCGTGCCCGAGAGGACGGGAGTGGACTAATGGATCTGGGCACTTAGTCAATGATGATAGACGTTGACGTAGGGCACATAAACATGACTCCAGTCAGTAGTCGATATGGTAACGTGTCTAGTGGTTAACATGGGGTAGCCCCCACTGGTTATGGTTTGGGAAACAAGGAAATAATTAACTCATGGTTTTTCGAGATAACTTATGGTTTTTGGAACAACATTAAAATGGACAACCAACTGTGAACTCACTCAACTTTCTTGTTGATTCGTTGCTACATGCCTTGCAGGTCGTTAGGTGCTTAGATGGAGCTTGCACAGGAGGAAGAGGTCGTTGTGGGACTTGGACTATTGAGTTCCATGTTAAACATTTGAACTTTGAAACTTATGTTTTGGTTTTAAACTTTATGCTTACGCTGATAACTTGAACTTAGTTAATTTGTTTTGGACACCAATTATGTTGTTGGTTGGGTTATATTTACTTTAATACATTGTTCAATATGATTGGTGGCTTGATCCTGGTCATATCACGCCTCCTGCGGTGATACTCCGCTTGTGGATTTTGGGGGTGTGACATTCGTGGTAGAGTTTCGTTTAGTGTATGTAGTTCCCATTTACCGGGAATAGATGAAGTTCCCAACCCATCGGGAATGTATGAAGTTCCCAAACCGCCGGGAATGTATGAAGTTCCCAACCACCGGGAAAGCATGCTTTTAGTTTTAGTGTGAACTCACCGTAGGTTGCTCGGTAGATAACGTATTTACCCTAAGCTTGGTCAACCACGTCCTATTATGGTCACCAATGTTAGGACCGTATTCAAGTAGGCACGTACACATGAAATAACACATGGTACATAAATTCCATGTTTCATATAACACATAGGGTTTGCATAGCTGAATAGTAACAGTACACGTATAGTTGAACAGTACTCGTACACATACATGGCCCAAACATGCACCAAAGTGTGCAGCCCATAAAATAGTATAGCCTAAACAGCGCAATAACCGCATGAACCTGTCCAGTCGAAACCATGAGGTCTCGACTCGAGAGTAAGAGATCTCGAGTCGCAACCACAAGATTCTGCGTCGCAACCAGGAGGTCTTGAGGTATATGTCTATTAGTCAAAACGTTGAGGTTTCGAGTCAGCTTTGAGTGGCAACGGGGCTGGTCTCAACTTGTAACCAGGCTGGTTTCGAGTCCCTTCATTGTGATGTGACTGGTTTCGAGTTGTCAATACAATGGCATCGAGTCGCAACCAGGAGTGCTCGACTCGTACCCACTACTGATGTTTCTAGAAGCCTTATCTAATTCAATACTATCCAATCAAATTTTGTTAACATGTTTGCATTCCATACACAGTCCTAAATCAGATCTAAAACAACAAATTTAAAATATTTTAAGCATCATTCTAGTAGTTCATCATTAGGGTTTTCAGCATTTAAACAAACAGATTTATCATATCCTGATATCATCAAACAAGAAGGTTAATCCTATTATTGTTTTATAATCATACAACATTCTTATTCATTCATTGTTACATCATGAAAACACCTTCAGCTAATGCATCATCATCTCATAATAACAAGGTATAGACAAGTCATGTTACCCGAATCATCTATGTTGGACCCAGTTCGGCCTTATAACAACTTCTTTTCACGTAATATGGCAAGTGATTTTAGTAGATGTGAAAAAGATGTGCGGAAATGGAAATCAGACTTTCAAGAAACAAGACCTACAAAATTATCAAGTTTATATCACTTTGAAAACAAAAAAGTTTACAAGGTGATTGTAAGATTATTATCTAGTACAAACGAATCTTGAATTCTGTGGGTGAGAGGGCAATGGATTTTTGATGTATATGTGAATGCTAAGCTTCAAACTCACTTTGCTTCTCCTGGTTGAGCCTTCTATTTATAGAAGGCTGGGTGTATGAATAAACAATAGTTTATTCATGCAATAATTCCTGCGAAAAGTGCCCAATTGACATATTCATTGAATCCAACGTTCAAGTTACCTTTTTCATCATTATATAAATGAATGTCAACTTGCTTCGGTACGTGTGGCAGGACAGAGCCAATTTCAGACAAGTGGGGTATTTCATCAAAATTCTGATAAACCACTTCATCAGAAATTCGGATGAACAAATCATCAGAAAAATCCTGATGATCAGAATCGTCAGAAACAGATGATATTTCATCAGAAATATCATTAGATCCATCAGAAGTGACCTTTTCTGATAATCCAATTACGCTCTTGATCAACTTGTGATTCTTTGAAGTAGATGCTATGCATTCCAGTTGTCCCATCTGATCTTCTTTTTCTAGTTCGTGATCTTCAGGACTGTGATCTCTTCACAGATCCAGTTGATTGTGATTTTCTTGAATACTTACAAATAAAGTTTCCTAACAGTTTCCCCCTAAGTATTGTAAGAAAATGAACTATCTTTTGAAACGAAAAATTTCCAAACAGTGGAAACATAATACATGCAAAATTTAAACAAAACAGTTACAGATGTTTTTGAAAAACAAATCATAAAAGATGAAAATTCAGATGAACAAGTTCTTCAATTCAGCTTCATTCTCTTGTGCACATCTCCTTTCTTTAACTTCTTTTTGTAGGAGATATACTTGTTGCAGCTGACATACAGGTCTTTGTACCATTCTCTTGCTTGGATCCATTCTTCAATCATTTGCTCAATTTCTTTTCTTTTTCCCTCTAAGTTCTTCTCTATCTTCTGAAGATGTTCTTGTCTTCTGTTCATGGTTTTCAAGATATACCTAAGAGTTTGATTTGAGTACTTACAGAAGTCAACACTTCTGAATAGAGCCTTGTTATTATCATGATCTCTGAAGATGACACCATATTCATGTTCTTCATTTTTACTTGTCATCATAATGATGTCTCCAGATCTTGCATCTTCCAATATTTCTGTGGGAACTTTTGTCTTTGGTGATCTGACATACACCTTTTTGTTATGTACATGCTCAAAGTTGATGCATAGATCAAAGTCTGAGAAGGCTCTTCTTTCAAATAGCAGTATTCCAGCCTTTGATATGCCATATAATGCCCTTCTGACCTCTTGATTATTTCTCTTCTCTTTTTCATAATGATCCTTCATAAACAGAATGTCTAAAGGATGCAATTGGTCAGCTATTTCTTCATCAGTCACCTTTTGTTCTTCCCCATTTTCTCTCTGAAGTGTGTATCTGTTTTGCACATGAGTTCCTCCAACACCATCAGTTGTAATTTTCATTTCATCCACTTTTAAAATTCTCTTTACTGGATTGTCATTCTGTTTGTGAATGCTGCTTGACCCTCTATTTATCCTTTCTTTTCTTAATGCCAGTCTGGTAGGAGACAGTGATCTTGGTGTTTCATCTTCTTTTGTTAGATAATAGCTCACCAGATTGTTCTCAGGGAATATCATTACATCCCTGGCAATCTCTTTAACCATCACAGACTTGGCTTCAGAGATTTTTCTCTTAACAATCTTTGATTTTGTTGATGAATCACCTTCTTGTTCCCATTCATTCATAGTTTGTATATTCATATACTTACTTATGGCTGAGTTATCAGACACTGTTGGATTTGGAGCAGATGCTAGCAATTTCAAATTTTTAATAACTTGAGGTTTTGCAGTTGGTAACCTTTGCAGCATTTCTTCTTTTGAGACATTTGGGGGTGGTCCCATCATTGTGGTTCCTGCTTTGGTGATTGGTGTGCTTGATGATTGTTGAGGAGTTGACTTTGAAGTTTCTTGATGTGAGCTTTCAGCATTGGTTTCTTTCATGAGTTCTTGTGGATCCACTTTGGCCAATCTTGCAATGTTGAATTGCATCTTCTCCACCAGTTGTTGTATTTCTCTTACTTGTTTAGAGTTGCTGGCTATGTTTTTCTGAACATTGGTGAATTCCGTTTGAGCTTTCGTCTGAATTACAACCAATTCTTTTGACAGCTTTTCAAGAGCATCTGTGATACTGTTATTGCTTGCCCTTAGCATAGTAACTTCTTCCAAAACTCTGTTTGCGCTGCGTGACTGCCTTGATTCCATCACATTTGCAACTTGTGCTTTGATCTTTTCTATTTATGTGAGAATCCTTTGGATTTCTGATGTAGAGATGTTGGATTCTGTTGCCTTTTCTTTCATCTTTTGAAGAGACTTTAGTACTTCAGTGTTTTCATCAGTTTGTTTCTTTATTGCTTTCACTGATTCTGACAAAGTCTTCATATCAGCTTTTTGACCTTGTATTTCTGCCAGCAATATATCAAGTTTTTCTTCCACTGAATTTCTTTTGCATATTTTGTAAACATTTTTCAGTACTGTTTCTAAACTTTCTTGGTTCATAGGTTTCTCAGGGATAATTGGAACAACAGATGTTCCTTCTAACATCCCAGCTGCAAACACATTTGCTGCTGTTCTGAGGTTAAGAGTATTTGAAGATTCCAAATTCTCTATGTTCGCACCAGAAAATTGAAACACATTCAAGTTCTGGATTTCCTCATATCCTTGAACCTTTTCAGGTTCTCCATGAGTTTTTGAGGTAATTAGATTACCTTTAGCCGGATTTCCTTGATCAGTTTCCTGATCTCTATCTGTTGGGATCTCATCCTCTTCCTCACTTTCTGATTCAGAGTTGAGATTAATGGCACTAGTAACCTCCTCATCAACCTTAGTTGTTCTGTATTCTATCTTGTAGGATACATTAACTGAGCTTTCTGATTTTGTTTCTTCTCTTTGAGACTCAACTAAAACAGTGTTTAAAAGAGATGTACTAGCAATGTGAGATTCATCATAATGTATGACTTCAGTGGCTTCAATTTCATCAGTATGAGTTTCTCCAGCAATATGTGATTATGCATCATGTTTTTGATGAATTTCAAATTCATGATGAATTACTGCTTCATGAATCTGTTGACTTTCAGCATGTTTTTCTTCGTTTTCTGGTGAGTTGGCTATCTCCAAGTTAGCTGTTTCCAGAATTCTTCTTCCTTCTGCACCCTCCTTTTCTGATGCCGAGGACTTCTCATCATCTCCTATTTTTGTTGATGAAGAACAGTTCACAACTTCTCTACTGGGTTCTTCTGTTGGAGAGTTTGATTTTGTCATAATTTTTTCATGTTGTATTCTGTATTGTGAGTCTGGTGCAATGAAGCATAACATGCTTTCTGGTAACACAGGGACATCTTTGTCTGATTCCCATCCATGATTGGAACTCCAGGTCTTCATGGTTTTTGATCTCCAGACATCTTCCAAGATTGGAATTTCCATGTTTCTTTCAATAAATGCTTCAGAAATGAAAATTGAGATTAACCTTGGATATGGCAGATGAGAGGTTACTCTTCCATTTTTGGTGATGATTGATCTTTTGAGAAGGTTAAAGATTTCTGACCCATAATCGATCTTGAACCCATTTATGAGTCCAAACATGATTGTCAGAATAGCTTGGTTGATTTGATCAGTTCCTCCTATCTTTGAGGTGAGACATTTGTTTAACACTTCCATCATCACTTGCCAGATGGCTGGCAATTCACTTCTTCTTATTGCTCCAATTTTGTTGACATCTCTTTTCTTGTATCCAAGCCCAATGACGAAGTTTAATAAATCTTCTCTGCTTGGGGCTTCAGTGTAACTGCCAAGAATAGGCAGTCCAAGCCATTCTCTTACTCTTGCGGGGGTTAATGTTCAAGCACGCACAATTCTGATTTCAAGCACGCACAATTCTGATTTCAAGCACGCACAAGTTTCCTATGATAAGTCTTCAGGGGAGATGTTCTTTGGTCCGTAATTCAAAATCCCATGTTTTGTTACTACAAGGACTTCACTTTGAGGGTTAACAAATTCGCTAAGAATCCTAACATGGCCCAGAGTTTTAATTAAGGGTTCAATGGATCTATTTGAAGGCGAAACCATCACAGCTGTCTTTACAAGTTTCCTCTAGAATTAAATTTCGAGACGAAATTTCCTAAAGTAGGGGAGACTGTGACACATGTGTCACTTCAACCATCAAACAAAGACCAAACCAATAAAATATTATATTTCATACTTGGGATTTGTATAAATATATGTATCATTTCCACATATCAATTCTTGTTCAATTTCAAGCCTTAAATCGCTTTCTGGAAGGTTATACGCGCACTGATGCGTAAATATAACCAGTTTAATGCAACAAACACTCCAGAATAGTGACTCAGGCTTAACAAACCCTAAATAACCTTTACATAACTTAGAAATAAGTTTTGAAGGCTTTGGTATGGAAAAATCAAGTTTAATCGCTTACAGGGACTTAATTCGACAAACTGCGAAAGTATGACGATTCGTACTAGAACAGATATTCCGGAACATGACCATAAGTTAAACATACCATAAATATCCTTTACATAGATTAGAAGTAGGCTTTGAGGGGTTGGGTGTGCTAAAATAAACTTTTGGGTCATTCAGGGACTAAAAGTGTCAAAAAGTGCATAAGTTTGCACTTTCGCGCATAACGTACGTTCTGAATACATCCGGACATCCAAAAATTTATGTAAGAACTAAAATATTTTATTTTAGTGTTTGACAAGAGAAAAATCCATTCGTCGCGTCATCTGGATCGTTTTTCGCACTTATGCGCATTCCGTCGTAATTAAGCGAACATCGCGATCATACGACCAAACGAACCAACATCCGGAATATTTTTGAGCATGTTTCATGTCCATAATGTTTAGACATCATTTTAGGGCCATGAAGTTGGCTTAACGGGCCTTAAACGTGTCGAAATGAGCGTTAAACACCAACAGGGACTGAAACTGTCATTTTGGAAAATTTGTTTCTGATCAGACATGCCCAGGCGGGCCGCGTAAGCTTCTGATGTTCCTTACGTGGGCCGCTAGGCCCTCCCAGACCAGATTCAATGAATAAAACAGCTATTAACAGCTGTTATGCACCCAAAACTCAATTCCACTTGTTGATACCTGATCATGGGGGGCCATTTTGAGTTGCCTTAATGTTCCAACACATGTACGGATGAGATGTAATCACGGTTTTCGAGAAACGATCCTAACGGTGGTCCTTTTCCTATAAATACCCAACCCATTCACTTACAAAACCCACAAATCTGATCTAAGAATGCTCTAAGTTGAAGCCATTACTTCATACATGAGCTACTTGGATCAAGATTAGCTTGCGGGGACCCTTTGTAAGTGTTCTTTCGTTCTTTTATCGCTTTTCGAGTCCGAAAGTGAAAACCATGTTTGACTTTCTGCATTGACCAGTTTATGGTCAATTCGAAGTTCGTTTGAACTTCATAACGTGAGCGTAATCACGATGGTTATAGACCCTAGTGACTATACCTACTGATTACCACATTATCTAGGCTCAGTGACGAGCCGTAGTTTCGGCCAAAATACGTATTCTTGCGTATTTTGTAACCAAACTACTATTGGGTATCAAAACCGTTTGTTTTGATACCAAACCTGTTTTCTAAACTTAGTTAAGCATGTTTTAACATGCTTAGCTCATCACTTTTAATTTAGTGCTTATATAGGGTCGTAAGGTAAGCGATCTAAACAATCGCTTATATTTTCAAACCCGACCCATTTGGTCGATCATTAGGATCCGATCAAACATATTAGGTAACCATAGTTGTATAGGGAATAACCTTCCGAGGTTATACCTTATGGTCACATCGTTTGAGTAGTTGTATGATAGGTAGTATATATGCCTTAGGTAAATGACCAAAATGCCCTTTTTACGCCAAAATTCTTATTAAGCATAAGTAACATAACTTTTGACATCTAAATTGATTTGGCAACAATATTAGACATATTAAGGCATATTCTAGTTGTCATAGGACTAGTTAGGCGGTCCGAACGCGTTTCATGCAAACGACGCGTTAAAGTAGCATAAGCTACCTAAACAGGTCGTAATGGGTCGTAAGCACTTAGGTTAGGTTTCATTTTAGTATGTAGGCTTTGTTAAACCATATTACATGAGTCCCCGTACTCATTTGGTTTACAAGCCCTCATTCTATCCGATCCTCCGATTTAGGTCCGGTTTATTAATATAGTTACCTATATAAGGTGCCGTTTGATTTCTGTGATCTCTAGCATTGTTTGGTTGTTACTCAAGGACTACTAAGCAATCTCAAGTGAGTACATAGACCCCTCTTTTACTGTTTTCAGCTGTTTTGGGGTGAAGCATGTGTACCTATATGTTATTTTCATGATTTCAAAGTATAATTGATTATACATGTTATTACTTATCATATGACAAACTAAATGACTATCTATGGTTTAAACACTGATTTCTCAAAGAACATAAAATAAAATGTTGAATTGTACTTATTTTATGTTCACTAGACCGATTGGTAGTATGATATAGCGCTATAGGACTAGACACCCCATTCCTGTTGTCATGGAATGTCTGAAACCAATTTGTTTCTCCATCCAAATAGGGATTGCCTTGGTGGTATTCCTATAGTCTCAAAGGTGTATTTTGATGCACTAGGTCTGAATGAATTCTTAAATCACATTATTTTTGTATATTTAGTTATACTCCCAAAAGTATAGTTTGATATGCTCCCATATGCGATATTGTACAAAACCAACATATATTTTGTTAATCATCCAAAGCATATTTTGATATGTTATTTATGAAACGAAAACATAGTTTAATATGTTATTTACAAATCCAAAGTATACTTTTAATATGCTACTATAAGGTTATTCGTTTAACCTTACATTATTTTACAAAGCATAACTTTTGATTTATTCAAACACTTTGTTTTGTACATTTTTACTTGTGGTTTAAGTAGTTTCATTTTACTTACCATACATAACTTTTGTTTACACATTACATGGTTTACATTTAACTTGGGTTATACAATAACATTGGACTATTGGTTTAAACATGAACATTCTATATTGCTGGTTTGGTTTGAGTAAGTGACTTAAGTAATGAGGCGTGTGTAATATGATACAAGCATGGTGGATGCGCCGCTGGTACTTCCTATATATATGTGTTTGTATGGTATTACATATCGTAGCGTTATTTGAATCATTTCAATTTAAGTCATATAACATTTTATACAAATAACATACTTTTCATAAGACATTGTTTTACAACAAATTATCTTATACAAACTCATTTTTACTTGGTTATTCATTTAACCTTACATTACTCTTTTACGTATCATCTACTTTATCATCACTTTTCGAATGATTTATAAAACAAAACATTTTACAAGGATCATGACTGGCTTTTGTTAAACAACTTCTTCTAAACTTATAAGTCATGAATCCTATATTCACAAAACCTATGTATCTCACATGCATTTTTATGCTGACGTACCTATTTTTACATATGTTTCAGGTGCTGTCCTGAGATGATTGATGATACACGCTACATTTAGGATGGACTCGTGCCTTAGCGACTTTAAAACTTGGAAGATCATAGTTGTACTTATTTGATTGTATTAAAACAATGAGTTCATTTATTCAATAAAACTAAATTATTTATTCCATGGTTAAGAAACAATGATTCTGTTACAACACTCCCCGACGTTTCTGCCACATCTTGTGGTTTTACGTGGTCGGGGTGTGACAGAAAAGTTGGTATCAGAGCCAATGGTTATAGGAAATTAGGTTATTAGTAATGCTTTGACCTAGACTATAACCTTCCTAGGACCCTAACACAAGTTTTCTTGTGTTTAGTTTTAAAACAATACCGTCACTTATTCTTAGGTGACAACCACAATAAGAACACAAATTTCTATCCCGCTTTGAAAACTAATCATCTGCTCTAGGATGATTTATTATATGGTTTTGAACCCTTTAAGTTTTCAAAATCCTGTCAAAGTTAGTCTAAATAACGTGAACACGTGCAAACTGGAAGGGTGGGTGCCTGTACCCTGAGCTTTCTGTCTAAGGCTAGAGTGTTCATACAAATCCGCAATATCAGACCAGTCACTCTTACCTGGGAACTCTTGGGGTGAGTGTCCACCTATAGGCGAGCATGTCTTCGCGATACATTATTTTTGACCTATTTACTTTGATTAATCACCAGGGTCGTTTGTTGCTTTGTAGTAACAAACAAATGACCACCATCCTTGCTTTCATCAGATTGTTTCTTCTCATTCTTTTCGTCTAATTCTCTCACTCGTTTCCTTTCATGTTCCTCTTTTAGAATGCCTCCTCGACGCGACAATCAGATGGAGAATGCCGAACTGGCGGAAATCATCGCGCAGCAAATGGCTGCTGCCTTCCCAAATCTTTTTGCTCAAATGAATCAAGCCATCAACAACCATAATGCTCCATGCAATTTCAAGAGTTTCAATTCGGCTAAGCCACTCAAGTTTAGTGGTTCTGAAGGAGCAACTGGGCTCCTACAATGGTTCGAGAGCACTGAGAGTACGTTTCGTCACGTTCAGTGTCCTGAAAATTGCAAGGTCGAGTTTGCCTCTAGTGTGTTTCAGAAGAGGGCTCTTACATGGTGGAATGGAATTATGAGGGACCGCGGTGCTGAGGTTGCATTAGCACAGACTTGGGCTGAACTTAGGGCTCTTATGATGAAGGAGTTTTATCCTCGTCATGAATTGAGAGCTTTAGAAAGGGAATTCGATGACCTGAAGCAAGACGGTGGAGAACATCGAGCCTATACTGACCTCTTTGAGGAATTGAGCCTGTTATGCCCTACTATGGTTACGCCTCTGGATAAGGCGATTGAGAAATACATTGATGGTCTTCCTGACGTAGTTCAGGATATCGTTACTGGCAGCAACCCTACTACTGTCAGACAAGCCATTGAATTGTCTGCCACTTTGACTGAATCCCATATCAAGAAGGGTAAGTTGTTTCGGAAGGGCGACCCAAGACCATCTGACAAGACTGCTCAAGTAGAACCAAAGGAAAAACAGGCTGAGGTATCCAAGAAGAAGAAGTGCAAAGCCTCTCAAAATTTCCCTGTAACTGGTCAAGACAAACAGGTTGCACCAAACCAGCCAGCACAACCTCGCAAAAGGCAAAACTATGTTGGTACCGCACCTTTGTGCAACAAATGCAACCGTCATCATCTAGAGCAAGAGCAGTGTCACAAATGTACCCACTGTGGGCGGTTAGGACATTTGATCAATGTTTGTCGTTATGCAAATCAAGCTGCTGCAAACCCTGCTGCTGTTCAAGCACGGTTTCCAACAGGGTCATGTTATAACTGTGGTGACCTTACTCACTACAGAAACAATTGCCCAAGACTTGTTAACGCACCTCCAGCACGAGGACGAGCATTTAACATCAATGAGGCAAACGGGAACAATGATGCAGCAGTGAACAATTAGTGTTTTGTAATTCCTTGGTTGTTATCTTTTGACACTTCAAGACAATTCGGTTGTTACATAAATAAAGATTTGTTGTTTTATTTCTGCAAAATTTATACGATTGTGTGAATTTTTTATGCAACCTTATGATGTCAACCCAAAGACAAACTACTCGTGTGGTTCTGTCATTTTATGATCACTTGCGATCTCCCCAAGAACCTTAACTACTCGTTTCTTTTAAGAATCAAAGCCAAATTCCTCTTAAGATCCTTCTATCTTTATAGATAGATCCTTGAAAATGATTAAAGTGCCAAATGAAATCCATGGATTGGATTCCTAGTGTGCTTTAAATATCCGTGCCCGAAGATAACAAATTAAAGAATCAAGTTAACTAATTTTGTGCTTATGTGTTTCTTACATGTTTTGTGGTTGTATGTGATCCATCCAAATCCTCGTAGAATCTTTCATATCTCATATGAGTAATTCATAGTAGGATATCCAAAGTTTCTATCTTAAATCCTTAATGGACTTCTACGTTGTAGTCAAGTCCCTTGGGTTTTAAAGTACTATTCTAAAATTGGACCCCTTGAGTGGTCTAGATAAACAGTTTGATTTGAAAATCTGATTAGAAATATCGTGTGATGATATAATCAATAAGATCCCTTAAGTGGTCTATTTAAGGAGATCGTACGACGGTGTTAGTGCATGCATCTGTCAACTTCGTCTTGTATCAAGTCTTAGACTATATTGTATAGATCAGGGCATGTTATTAGAGAAAATAGGAGAGTTTAAGTGTTTAGAAAGTTGATTTCGCTCCAAGAGGATAATTCCGCCTGAAATGTCATGTTAACACTTTTGAGCGGAATCACAATAGTTTGATTTCGCTCCAACAGGTCATGTGTCTTTATGAGCGGAATCAAGACCCTATATATAGGTCTCTATGAGCGAAATTAGGCATTCAGTCCTTGTATTCCATACCGAAGTGCTGCCGGTGTGAGATTTGATTGTAAACAACATCAGATTAATACAATCAGTGTTTAAAGTGAAGATTTAGCTGTTTCTACCTTTGTTTCTTAGTTTCCGCCTCTGAAACGAAGTAAAACTCCTCTGAACGACTCATTCAGGTTTGTACACGATCCTACAATTGGTATCAGAGCTCAGGAGGAGGAGTTCTGCAGAGATTAGCTGGATTTCATCGAAACTTCTTACTTCTAAACCTTCTTTCTTCGTCAGAATGAGATTTAACGGTCAAAAGTGGTTTAAATTTTCACAGACTGTTTAAAAGTGACTATTAACAAATCCCTAAAAGTTTGAAACTAAAATTCACAGTATAAATGGACAAAATGGACCTCCGAACTGATTCTGCTCGAACGGTTTATGTCTGATTCCGCTCCAAAATTGGTTGTGATTTCGCTCCCGGCTGCTAAACACTTGATTCCGATCTAAAATTGTGTGTGATTTCGCTCCTGTGAACATTTTGACTTCGCTCCTGAGTGTCAAAGTTCAGATTCCGCTCCTAAGTTTCTTTCTGATTTCGCTCCAATCATCAAACATCAGATTTCGCCCCAAAGTAATTTGTGATTTCGCTCCAAACTGCAATTTGCTAATTTCGTTCAAAGCTGCTATTTGGTTATTTTCGCTCAAAATCAACTGTTTTTGAAAAACGTGATACGTAATCATGAGTGAAGAGTTCTACAACGCGTTCGCATCATCTCCGACTACTCCGACTTCCATTGCTCAGAATATGAACTTGGAAAACGAGACCGGAACATTACAAAAACCTCCGAAACTAATGAGTATTGAAGAATATTACGGATGGAAAGACAGATTCGAAAATTGGGTACAGACAAACCATCTGAGGTCATGGGAATGTATTCTGAAGAAGTACGTTTTGCCACGAACAGATTTACAGGTTATCAAAGAGTTATCAGAGTTTAGTGACAAAGAGCGAGATATGTATAACGCCAAAAAGATGATGATCAGTCTGCTACAGCAAGCCATCAAAGAAGACATCTTCATTCTGCTTCAGCATGACAAGACTTCAAAATCAATTTGGGATGCTCTTCGTGTAAAATTTGAGGGTAGTGAGAATATGATTATGAGAAAGAAGGCGTTGCTCAAGAAAGAGTTTGATTTGTTTAGTAGTCTACCGGGAGAAGACACAAAGAATCTGATTGAACGTTACTGCCACTTGGTGCGATCTATGTCGATGTTGAGTATTACAAAAGATCGGGAAGAATGGGTAGACAAGTTAGCTGACGTGTTACCGCAGAAAGAGTGGGGAACTTACTTAATGATCTTGTAGAATACGGGTGTTTCTGATGGGTTAACAATCTCTCAGTTCATTGAGAAGATTGAAAGTCAGGATCTGGAACAACAAAAAATTGCGAGGATGAACAATTCAAGTGGTCAACAAGATGTAAAGATGTATCACAAAGGCAGTGTTCCAGAAGTTGAAAGAAGCCCAAAGATACAAACTGCATTTAGTGCAGGAGATTCTACTGAAAATGTTGATCAAAGTTCTAAAAGCAGTAGTAGTTTCTCTTCATACCCGAGTGTCAATCCAAAGAGCCCAACTTCCAGTTTCAGTTCTCAAAGTACAAAGACAGGAAATGGTTATGTGATACAATGCAACATTGCTTAGAATCTTTCAGATGGTCAAACTTTTTCTGAAGAGATTGCGAAAGATCACATGGCACTACTTGGTTCTGTGTTGCTATCTTATGAAGGTTTAGTCACAGGGCGGATCGGGAATCCTATGCTCACAAAGGAGGATTACGATCAGATAGACGCCGAAGAAATTGAATTAATGGACATCAAATGGTGTCTAGCTAGTGTTCTTAGACGAGCTGAAAAGTTCAAACTGATTACTGGGAGAAATGAATTTCTTGATGCACATGTGTCTACTTTAGGTTTTGATAAATCTAAAGTTACTTGTTTTCGATGCAGGGAGAAAGGTCATTTCAAAAGAGAATGCAAGAACAGAGAAGCTAGTGGAGCTCAGAATCCGTTTGGAAAAGATGACTATTACCGGAAAGCCATATATCAACAAGTTGGTCAACAACAACAGCAAGAACCACAAGTGGCTCATGGTAGAAAAGTGATCGAGGATTCAAAAAGAGCATGTCTGGGGAATCAAGAGAACTTTAACTGGAATTTTCAAGATGATGAAAAATTGCCTGAAGGTTTTAGCTGGGATATGTTTGTGAATGATAAAGGAGATTTTAAAGCATTCATTGCTAAAATTTTGAACGAACCAGATATGTTTACCACATGGATGAAGTCTATTGGTGAAACTGTAAAGAATGAAATTGTAACATCTGTTTCATCAGAAGAAGGATCCCAAAGTGCAGATGAAAGTTCACAGAGTGATGAAAGTTCAGAAAAGGAAGTTGTTTTTGATCAAACACCAGTTGATTCTGGTTCTTTGGATGATAATTCTGACAAGTCAATTGAGTTTGATCAGTCACCAACAAATGACAGTAGTGATGATGAAGAAGAAAAACATATTAATATTACAAAATCTCATCTGTCTCCTGAAAGTTTTCATTTTTATTTTGCAGATCGCTTGGAGAAACTGAAGGAAAAACGAGCTGCAAAAGAACAACAAGAAATGAAAGCTGAAAGTGTTGTTCAAATTGATGAAGTTAAAAGTGTTGCTGAGGAGATTGTTGAGACTAAGCAGGTTGATAAAGAAGAAAAGGCGACTGAAGATGAGAAAGTGGTTGAAGTTGAAAAGATCATTGAAGTAGAAAAGATTGTGGAAGTCATCAAGCCTTGCACAGAGTGTTTGGAACCTTGCAAGGAATGTGCAGCAAAAGATGAAAAGCGGGCTGAGCTTGAGAAGATGAAAGAGCAATTACTGTTCAATCTCAATTACGTGAAGGAATCATATGATATTTTGAACAGAACAGTAACTGGTCTTCAAAAGACAAATTCTGAGAGAGAAGATGCGTTAACGATGATGTCGAAGCAAAAAGCTATAAATCATTACATCGAAGAATGTGCTACATTGAAGTAAGAGTTGGAGAAGGAGAAAATTGAGAATGAGAGGATCAGAAGATTATTGCAGAGTTATTCTAGTTCTGATTATCTTATTGATAGAATTTATCCGACTGTTGCAGGTTTGGAAGCTTTTCAAGATGAGAAGTCAAAGAAGAAGGATACTGGTAAGAAACCGACTGCTAGCTATAACAAGTGTCCGCCTCCGATCTGGGAAGGTTATTCTCCCAGAAAACCAAATGAGGAGTAAGTCGAAAAAGCAGTCAATATAAAGTTAAAAACCGATACAACTGATGATTTACCAGAAAACATTGACGTTACTTTCACATCGTCTGACACTGATCATGAGTCCGAGTTAATTAAAAAGGTGGTCGATCAGGTGTTGGATACAAATGAGGAGTCTGAGTCAAAGTCTGAGTCTGGAGGTTCAAGTTCGTCAGTCAACAGTTCAAATTCGTCGGTTAAAAGGGCTTACAGTAAAGAGTTTTTGTTATCAAAATCGAATTTGGATGACGAAACATTTGAAGTAGCATATACTTTAAATGATTTTGACAAATTATATTCTGACAAATAGTTTCCAATAAGAAGTGTTAGATTTCAATTGAACAAAAAGGTTTTCAAAATGACAGAAATTAAGATTTCTAAAATAAAAGATTTAAATCTTAATGGAAAACCTAAAAAATACACTTCAAGAGTACAACAACGATTAAACAAGAAAAAGGGTTACAATTTTGGTTCTGGTTTTCAAAAGAAACCAAACCATAATGGTAGCTACAAAAAGAAAGGTTTAGGTTTTATTCCACCTAAAAATTACAAAAATGACAAAATTTCTAAACCAAACACAAAATTTGTTTCAGGTGGAAGTGCAGAAGAAGAACAGAAGAAACCATTCTGGAAACAATCAAACCAGGAGTTTCTTGCTGAGAATAAAAGGAATGGAACTGGAGTGTTTCATCCAAAAGAGACTCGAACCTGTTTCAAATGCAATGAAGCTGGTCACATTGCATGGAACTGTCCGAAAATGCTAAGACTAAACAGGGAGTTTATGAAAAACTGAAAGAAATAGTTGTTGATGTTGAACCACCAACCGAAAAATTCAAAATGTTTAAAAATTCAACTTATGAGGTTGGTGAATGTTCTAAAAAGA
>JARYGA010005473.1:0-42583 GCA_030545235.1 Helianthus tuberosus
AACCCTTTACAAGGGCTCATGCTTTTGCAACGAATTAGGGTATCCACGACACGACCTACGCTTGATGTATATCTATATATAGCCAATCACAAGAGATGGTTATTAATTTCTATTATTGTAACTCAACTTGTTTTGACCCGTTGGATGTCGAATGGGTGTCACCATTACTAGGCACATCCAAACTCTATTTCTAGCACATGTTTTGACCCGTTTTACTTGTCTAAGGCACTTTGTCGCTCCCGTGACTTAACGGGTTTTCCTTGTTTACCAAATTTCAATATAACAAAATAAGACTAACAATTAAACATAATGTAGCGAAACTATAAGTCACGTACCTTCAAAGTGTGCCCTTCAAGCGTGTATCACTTCCGGCTTGTCCACTTGACGATCCGGATGCTTTTCCTAAAGAGTTCCATTCATTATCAATTTAGAACTCTTTTATAATCCATAACGGACAATTCATTATGATATTCAAATCTGCGTTTTTGTTCGATTCTAAACATTTTATTCCTCACTTAGGTGTTTTATCAAACACCTAGCGGGTCAGATTTTTACATAATCAAAACCAAGTTCATGACTTGTAATTTTCATCTAAACCAACTTCAATTAGGCACATTTACACATGTTTTAACTTCTATATTTCAGAATTACCTCTTGGAACTCAGATTTCACTAGAACAAGAATCACAATCCTAGTGTTCATCAAGTTTCTACAAACCTATTAGTCACCTACATTGGTGATTATAAACCTTACAAACCTCATGCAAGATTTTGATAAGAAACCATCTAGGGTTTATCCCTAGACACCATATTACTTCTAATTTCATCCATGCAAGACATAATCAAGCTCAATTTCAGTTCTTCGCAATTAACCTAGAATTTAAGATGAATCAAAACATCAAAATTTTACATACCTTATGATCCCTTCAACTAGGTGATCATTAATTTGTGCTTGAAAATCGATTTAGACTTGATTATGACCTTCAATTTTGAGCTTTTGTGAGGATTTGGGTTTGAATAGGGAATCCCTGGTCGCCCCCTTGCTCTGATCGACCCAGACACGCACGTATGTGTGTGTTTGGTGTGTTAATTTCTATTTTAACATTCAACTTTCAATCTTTGCAAGTTTGGTCCCTTAGCTTTTATTTAACTTATAATCTAGATGTTTTAACCTTATTATATGCCACTACAAGGCTCGTAGCTGACTGGGTTATAATTTCCCAGTTAGTTGGTTCTTGTTTAATTAATACTTTATAAATTCTGATTTAAAGCTTTAATAAATTCCGGGTTGTTACAGTTTTCGCCGAACACTATGCCGGTTTCTGATCCCTACCATCCCGCACACTACATTGGTTACCCGAGGGATGAGTTACTCTTATCATTGCTGCTTCAGCAGGATATTCTGTGTCGTAGAGTTATGGAGCTTGAGAGGACTCCACGTCCTACACCTTGTTCATGTCCGTCACCTTTTGCGACTCCACCTGCTCCTCTTTTGCCTTATCCAGATTTTGATGTTCGATTTCTCACCATGGAGCAGCAGATCAGTTATCTGTTGCGTCACGTTTATGATCTTGAGGAGGAGCTAGCGCATGTGCGCAGCTTGCTTCCTGTTCCTCTACCTCCTCCTCCACCGCCATCAGCATAGCTGGTTTTTGGTTTTATGCGGGTAGCCTGCTTTTGATGAGAGTATCGCTATTGAGCCTAGCTTGCAAAGCCTTTTGGAGACCACTTTTTGAGTATATGACTGTTGTAGACTGATAGACATTTTGGGACAAGGGTGGTGTGACCCTGTAGTCCCTTTTGATGAGATACGATACATTTGTAGAACATGTAACTGTATTTGTGGTTGATGATTTATGAAAGCTCAATCGTAATGTTCTCATTATATACATTGTTAAATTATACATTGGTAATGTGAATGTGATGTTATGTGCGTACTTGCGTTTATAAATTCTATTATGTACATGTACTACATGCTTAAATACATAAGACCTGACCTATACAATCTCCTTTTAGAAGATGTCTCCTCGGAAAAACAGTCAGTTGCCCACAACAGAGGCTGAACTACAAGAACGGATTGCACAAGCGATAGCACAGCACGAGGCCTTGCGCTCTGAACACAGCGGATGTACCTCAGGAAATAACCCACCTCATGGTAATGTTTAAGTCACTAAAGACACATTACGTTACATTTGGATATTCCATGTGCGTTTGCTAATGCTTTCTGTGAATGATGTTGCTTGTACAGGCTGTACCTACAAGCAGTTCCTTGACTGCAAGCCTCTGAATTTTGACGGCACCGGGGGTGCTGTAGCTTTCGTTAGATGGGCGGAGAAAACAGATTCTGTGCTAAGAATGAGCAAGTGTGCCTCGGAGCACCAGGTCACCTACATTTCTGGACTTTTTCTAGATGGAACTCTATCATGGTGGAACCTCCAAGTTCAGACTCTGGGAGAAGAGGCTGCATATGCCATGACTTGGGATGAGATGAAGGAACTTATGCACAAGAAGTATTGTTCAAGGGTTGAGATTCAGAAATTGGAAACAAAGTTTTGGAACCTCAAGATGGATGGTCCAAAGATTGCTGAGTACGTACAGAGATTCCATGACCTATCTCGCGTCGTTCCTTACATGGTTGAACCGGAGTTCAAGAGAATTGAGCGTTTTATTTGGGGATTGGCACCCCAAATCATGAGCATGGTGATGACATCGAAGCCTCCAACGATCACCGAGGCCATTGATCTGAGTATGGCATTGACTGAAGAAGCGATTAGATTGAACAAGTTTTCAATCTTTGATGGAAAGAAAAAGGAGACTCATGTCAATTCATTTGGAGAGAACAAGCGGAAGTTCTCTAACTTCAAGAAAGGTACTCAAGGAAGCAACAGTAGCAACAAGAAAAAGGATGCAAACCCACCAGCCGAGGTCAAAACTAGTGTTGTGAGTTCTGAGAACAAAGGGAAAGGATACATGGGCATTTTGCCTAAGTGTGATGTATGCTTGTTACATCATGTCGGCCCATGTAGGTATAGGAAGTGTGAAAATTGTGGAAGGAATGGTCATTCAAAGGAGACGTGCTGGGCTGAAAATGGTCATGGATGTGGTGGCCAGAGAGGTAATGGTAGTGGCAGTGGAAACCGAGGTGGAAACGGTACTCGAAATAGAAACAATCAAGAAGGAAATAGTGGTAATGCGAATCGTGGTAGTTTTGGAAACCCAGCTGGAAATGGAAGCCGCAACCAAAACAACCAAGGTGGTACTGGAAACAAGCAAGGATGCTTTAGTTACGGGGATATTGGGCATTTCAAGAGAGATTTCCCAAGAACAACCAAGATCAGGGGAGAGTTTTTAACATTGGAGCTAGGGAAGCTCGCCAAGATCCAAACGTAGTCACGGGTACGTTCCCTATCAACCAACACTTTGCATTTGTACTGTTTGATACTGGTGCCGATTATAGCTTTGTATCCCAAGAGTTTAAGAAAATACTTGGGTTAGTTGCCAGTAAGCTAGATATTCCGTACTCGATAGAGCTAGCTAATGGAAAGCTAGTAGAAGCAAACGAAGTAATTAGAGGCTGTGTAATTGTCACAGCCCCCGTCCCCCTATTAAATACGGGAACGGGAGGTTTCGAGCCAGTTTCGGTGGTATCTGGTATTGTCTAATTTGGCAGCGGAATTTTCATCAGAACCGTAGTTAGGAAATATTGGATCAGAGTAAAATACCACATTTTCATAATATTAAACACATGGGATAAAACCCAAGTTTGTAGTACACACATTTTCATAGGAATAAATCCTATTTTTATTTAATAAAAACATCTATTGATTTTAGGTAACTTTATTGCCACTTTTCCAAGCCTTCAGTGCTGTCCAGCTGGCTTCTATTTGGCTTTCACATTTTGTTACCTGAAACGCGTTTGAAAACATTTTGTCAGTGGGAACTGGTGAGTGAATCCCAGTTTAATCAAGTTTAAATAAAAACCATTGTACAGTAATGAGGGCGATCTCGCAATTACATTTGTTTCCAAGTCATACTAATTACCACCCACGGTACTGTCAACCCGACTTGTGGAAAGTTACTCCTCGCAAGGCAGTAACTAATTTTGTATACAAAACCCCAACATACCGACGATAATTGTATCCTTACAAATACTCAATAACTGCTTAATATATAATTAATTGTGTGAGGTTTTGTAAAAACAGTTAACAAAAAGGAGATTACTCACAAAAAGGTTTACACAAAAAGAGGATTACTCACATTGCTGTCTTAGGTTATCCTTTAGGTTTTCCTGGTGACAATCTATAATTTACACAAATGCACACGTGTTAGTATAATAACCCATTTTAACATTAGTAATACCCTTCCCGAGACGGCATTCCAACGACTACGTCGGGCAGAACCACGACAGCCGTTACGGAACCCTAGATCAATCGGGCAGAGTATCTAATACGTATCCAGGGGTTATAATACTTACAACGGAGCAGAACTTTGCTATTTAGGGGGGTATTATACCCAACTATATCTTATACTATCAGAAATTCGTTGAGAGAGAATTGAAATTGAGCGACGTAAACTGAAGGCCCAAGCTCCAGCTTTATAGGGGCTGAGTTTGGGTTTCTCGCGGCCCGCGTAAAGAAAGACAAGGGGCTATGCGGCCCGCGTCAACGCTGGTCAACAGCGTAGCTGATCCGGGTCAGCTAGTAGGTTAAATACGAGTCGGACACGTGTCAGCACCGGGTTGCGCCACATTTTTGGCCTCTCGCATCCCGCGTAAGGGTTAAGGGGTCTTTTACGCGACCCGCCTAAACCCCAAAAATTGATTTTTAATTATTTTTAATAATATTCTAGGTATTCGGGGTCCATTTTCGTGTATGTGTGTATTTTAGGATATATTGGGTTTTAAAATATATTTGGGTGTCGGAAAAATATTCAGGATAGTGTCGGTTTAAATTAGGGTTGTTATATCCTCCCCACCTTGTTTTAGAGCTCGTCCTCGAGATCTACTGGAACAAGTGTGGATATTTCCTTAGCATTTCTGATTCAAGCTCCCATGTGTACTCAGGTCCTCTTTTGGAGTCCTATTTCACTTTGACTAGAATTAATCTCTTGTGCTTGAGGTTCTTGACTTTCCTGTCTTCAATCTGTAGAGGCCTTTCTATAAACTTAAGTTGTTCATTTACCTCTATATCCTTAAGAGGTATCATCAGCGATTCATTGGCTAGGCATTTCTTGAGATTTGATACATGAAAAACATCATGTATTCCTGCCATTTCCTCTGGCAGTTGTAGCTGATAGGCTACAGGCCCTATTCTTCTAATAATCTCAAAAGGTCCAATATACCTGGGACTTAGCTTTCCTCGTTTGATGAATCTTACCACTCCTTTCCAAGGAGAGACCTTTAACAATACTTTATCCCTTACTTGAAATTCTAACAGTTTCCGTCTGTTATCAGCATAGCTCTTCTATCGATCACGTGCCGCTTTCAGTCGTTCCTTGACTTGAATGATCTTGTCAGTTGTTTCTTGCACTATCTCAGGTCCAGATAGTTGCTTTTCCCCAATTTCTGCCCAACAGACTGGGGTTCGGCACTTTCGTCCCTAAAGTGCTTCGAATGGTGCAGCATTGATACTTGTGTGATAACTATTATTATAAGAAAATTCTATTAAAGGTAAGTGATCGTCCCAATTACCTCCGAAATCGATTACACAAGCTCTAAGCATGTCTTCCATTGTCTGAATTGTCCTTTCGCTTTGTCCGTCCATTTGAGGATGATAAGTTGTGTTTAGATTTAACTTGGTTCCCATGGCTTTTTGGAAACTTGCCCAAAAATGAGAGGTAAAACAACTGTCCCTATCAGAAACAATTGATAAAGGTATTCCATGTAATGAAACTATTTCATTTACATATAATTTAGCTAGCTGTTCCATACTCAAAGTTTCTTTTATTGGTAGGAAATGAGCTGACTTGGTTAGCCTATCTACAATCACCCAGATTGTATCATTACCTTTCCTTGTTTTAGGTAATTTAGTAACAAAATCCATTGTTATCAAATCCCATTTCCATACTGGCATTTCTAATTGTTGCAGCAATCCTGAGGGTTTCTGATGTTCAGCTTTAACTTGTTGTAACACCCCGTGTTTTCATAAGTGAAAGTCAAAGTCAAGGTCTAAGTCAACGACCGATTTCGCGCAACTTGACTTGTAGAAATGTCTTTGTTTTATTTGTATTATGTGGAGTAAGTGTCGTTCATTGCAATAATCGATGGGTATTAATCATATTTCAATCGACCTATGACTGTGAACTATAGGAAGTAACAATGCGATAAAGTTAATCAACTTGCGATCACGCTATGCTAATCGAATCGACGTCGAATCGCAACTCGAACTATGTATTGTACTTATTGTTTATACGTGTGTGTGTGTGCCTTACGTGTTACCTGTGCATGTTTATTTATGTTATGTTGTGGTAATCAAGCGAACTCAATCGAACTCGAAATCTAACTCGAATGATATCGAACTCGAACTCAAATCACAATCGAACTATGATAGATGGTGGAGAATAGATTACGCGAGATACGAAGTAGTTGGGACTAAAAGTAATTTGACTAGGAAACCCTATCGAATCGCTCGCAATCGGAACCGAAACGTCAAAGATCGTCGCCCCAAACACACCACCCCGGGCGCCAATCCGCACGGACATGCCATCCGAACGGATAACCGCCTGGGGAAGTGTTGAGAGTATCCGGCCAGGATTGCTATCCGCACGGATGACCATCCGGGTGATGTGCAATCCGCACGGATGACACTTTCCTCTTATGGCATCCTATAAATACATGGGTCACTCTCCAAACTTTCCACTTTTGGCAAGTGACGACCGACCAGCACGCTCTCTTCACCTTTTCTTCGATTTCTCTGAATCCAGGTAAGATCTCGCCAGAAATCTTGTACTTTCTTGATCTATACGCACTTCTACACCTTTCTATCTTTTAAACATTAACTTTTAACCGTGAAATCATCAAGATTTGAGGTACTCTAGGACGACGTCATCATGAAGTTCCCATGAACTTCAAGTCTGACCTCATTCCACCAAGAATAACTCGGATCTGAACGGTTTCCACAAGATTTCACAAACAACTTCACATAAATCTGAACTTTTCAAAGAATAAAAGAGTTGAAAGGAATAAACACAAGTTTTCTCCTTCTTTTACACTAAAAAACGATAAGAATCGGATTAGTTCTAGTCTTCTACTCAATGTTAGTGATGCACTGGTCCTAAATCCGGATTCTACCCGCGAGACACCTGATTTCGGGTTAGACCAGAATGACCATTCTGAGCCGCCGACCGGCCAAGCTAGGGTGATTCCTGGCCGGCTTAGTCATGCGGGTAAGAATACAATTCCAAATGGTTTACACGTAATCAGAACGTCTCGATAGAACAACAAGAGCGACCAAGAGTAGACGAATGGAACAACCAGAACGAGATGCTGTCCGGACGGACTGATGTCCACACATACAGGATGTCCGCACGGACAGACTATCCGGACGGGTTGCCATCCGGACGGACTAAACTTGGGAGCCATATCTAAACAAGGTTTGAGTATCGACGAATGAATAATCCGCACGGACGACCCTCTGAATGGATTACTCTTCGGATCATGAGATACTAAGACCTTAAACAATTTCCAACACGTTGTCCGCACGGACTACCGTCCGGACGGATTATCGTTGTCCGCACGGACTACCATCCGGACGGATTGTAGTTATCCGCACGGACTACCATCCAGACGGATTGTCGTTGTCCGCACGGACTACCATCCGGACGGATTGTAGTTATCCGCACGGACTACCATCCGGATGGATTGTTGTTGTCCGCACGGACTACCATCCGGACGGATTTCACAAATTTCACCAAGTGACTCACCCTTAACGTCGTTGTCCGCACGGACTACCATCCGGACGGATTGTCGTCCGCACGTCCGACTTGAAGGGTAGAGATACTTAAATGTTTTCTAAATACTACAACGAAAACTTCAAAGGACAAGCCATCATACACAAACACATCCTTAGCATAGGAAGAAACAATCCACTCGAATAGTTATCCGCACGGACAAACTGTCCGCACGGATGACTAACCAGGCGGATTACCATTCACACGGATTGCTGTCCGCATGGATGACCATCCAGACGATCAGCTATCCTACCCACTCTCATCCTGTGTTGTTTTACACGCCACTTATCGCTACGTTATCGAATCTATTCAAGCTAACCGTACTCGCTAAAGCGCTCCCTTCAATCCATTAATCGCTGTGAGTATACTCGATCCCTTTTTGCTTTAAGCACTTTTGGGTGTTACATACGTTACGAATATTCAAACTACCACTATCACACTACTCAAACTATTTGAACGCTAACCGTTAATGCATGATATACGTGGCTTATGAATGCTTGTTTGTTATGTTTACACATGGAATGTTGTCTACCTGCCTTAGAAACGATAGTACTATAGTTTGGACTCAGCACCCGTTCACACGGGGGTTGTTAAGGATCTTTTACTTGCATGGGTTACAGTGGTAATCATGTATTGCGAACTGCCTCGGGCAGTTAACCCGCAGTCATTGGTATCGATGGATCTATGTCGATAACTAACGTGCTTCATTTCACTATGTGTACGTGCTGGTTATGCGTAAACGAATTCGAACTCTATATGCTATTATCAAACTTGTATGCTCACCTTTACATTTTATATATTGACTTTATTTTAAAGTATGTGACAGGTGCTTAGGATGCATATGTGGTAGGAAATTGAAGCTAGAATAAAGCTTTAGAGCCCAACAAATAGTTGTCTGTGGATAACGAACTAGGGGTCTCTAGAAGCAGATAAACAATTGCTGTCTATTTAAATCTGAGTTGTCGGAACAGAATATTTGTCTTGATGATTGTCTGTAATAATTATTTTACTGTTTGAGATACGGTATGGGACGTATTATTTAAATTGAATAGTTTTGATAATTGTTGTGGAAACTTCTGGACAATCTGTTTCGCTCAGTGCCATGCCCCGATGATTCCGCCATCGGTTGGGGTGTGACAGATTGGTATCAGAGCCATAACTATAGGGAATTAGGCAAGACTCGACCTAGTCCGGTCAAAGTCTTAGATACCTAGACTATAGTTAAGAACCAGCAGACCGACTTGTGCATAACCCGCAGGGGTTAAGTACGAGCTTACTTCTCGTTATTCTCGCTTATTCTACACTCTCACTGCACTCGAATTTTCAACTAAGAGTGGGCAATAAGGTCGAGAATAGGTGTGAAAACCGCAAACTCTTGACTAAAGTCGCTTACTCAGCTCACATTTTAACTACAAATGAGGAGAATTATGCCAAATCAGGAGTGAAATCCATATTTTGATGAATAATCTCCTCAATTTTATCAAAACAAGAACGAAGTTGTTAAGCCAGGGGTGAAACCCTAACCTTGACAACTTGTTCTGCACATTTTACAAAACTCTCACCAAGGCCTCGACGGACTCCAATGACCTGAAATCTTGATATGACTAACGGAAAAGGTGCCAAATGCCCAAGAATCAAGGCAAAAGCACAGTTCTGTGGGTCAGACAAGGATGACAAGTCCTTGAGAATAATTGAACCACCTTGGGTAGTCGAAGTCTACTTGCCGCAGACAATCTATTTCTCAAATTTCATGTGTTTCGATTTTGAGTCCGCAACTGCTGACTCTGATGTTTCGCCAATTTATGTGCTTATTTATGTGCTTTCCTGTTTATGTGTTTAAACCATGGGATTTACTCGATTTTTGTTTTTACTTCGATCGACACACGCGACTCGCACTGCATCTTGTGATTATGTGCTTATTTTGACTCCAAACGATTGTGTAACGACACGTTCGACATGCGAAATCCATGAACGTGCGTGACCGAACACACAGGAACGTACTATAATCAGTGATTCTATTGACAGAATTGAAATCGTACAAGAACCATGAATCACCTTACCACTTTCTCTCTCTAGCTTCTTTTTCCAGACCTAAGTTTCTGTTTTCTAACTGCCTTTAGTGACTAGATGCGTATGTGTTTCCTTGTTTCTTAGCTCTACATAGGAAATTGCGTGATTATGTGCTCTACGTGATTACGTGATTTGCGCTCTAAGTGTTTATGTAGTTACGTGATTAAGTGGTTCTGTGACTTGCGTAGTTATAAGTCTGTGTTTACACGGTACGTGTTACTGAGCTTTAGTAGTGGTAGTAGATGTGTGAGGTGAGATTCGAATACAATGTGATGAGTCCTGTGACGATGTCTGTTGTAGACCATGTCGTCTGGATCCCGTCATGCACTCTCTCGTCAGGAAAAGAGGGACAAATGCCTTGCTTCCATCATCGCCAAGAGTGTGGCAAAATCTGTGAGTGATGTTTATGAGAATGTCAGCAAATCATCCGAGGAATCGAGAACCGACGCTCCTAAAGCTGCCACAAGGCCTTTCAGTTTCAAGCAATTCAAGTCGTGTGGGCCAAAGGAATTCACTGGCGAAGGAGGTCCTACTGCACTATTTCACTGGTTTGATTCCATTGAGGTTACTCTACGACAGAGTGGTTGCCCTGATGACCTTCGAACTCTGAATGCTACCGGCGTTTTCCAGTCCCGAGCACTAGACTGGTGGACGGCCGAGAGGAACAAGTGAGGGAACGATGCAGCCTACGATCTGTCGTGGGATGAGCTCAAGGAAGTTATGCTAGAGGAATTATGCCCTCCTCACGAACGTCAAAAGCTAGAAGATGAATTTTCGCACATACAGCAGAAGGATGGTGACAATGTTGGTCTCACCGCTCGTTTCAAACAGCTCAGCATTATCTGTCCCGATCAAGTCAAGACTCCCGACATGACAATCAAGAAGTACATCTGAGCCTTGCCCGACTGTGTTGCTGATTTCGTACAAGCGGCTAAGACTACGACGATCGAGGAAACCTATCTGCTGGCCGCTGAAATCAATGACAAACGGGTTAAGGCTGGTGTCTGGGATAAGACTTCTAAGCATCTGCACCAAGCTACTGCTGCCCCACCAACTGCTGAACCCACCTCATCCAGCAACAAGAGGAAGAACAAGAGAAAGAACAGCTCCACCAACAAGAATTGTGCGATCATTGTTGCACCGATTCAAGTTGTACCTGCCCAACAGCGTCAAGTAGCGGCGCTTGTGGCCAATGCACCGCCTGCCAAGCGTGCATACATTGGACCACACCCGCTCTGCCCTACTTGCACCTACCACCACCCGACTGCTATTCAATGCCGCTTCTGTGCTCATTGCAATGTATACGGCCACTATACTGCCAACTGCCGTATTCGTCAACCTCCTGCCAATCAAGCTCTACTCACTGCCCCACAGGGTCAACAAGCTCCTCCGGCACCCGCAGTCAAAGCCAGAGCCTGCTTCGCGTGTGGCGACCCGAACCATTTCGTCAACGTGTACCCAAACAGGGTCGTGAAACAAGAGCCTTAGCAACAGCAGCCGCAGCAGCAGCAACAACAACAACAGCAGCAACAACAGGCCGCACGCGCCAGAACTTTCAACCTCAACGTGCGTCAAGCCCAGGGCGACAACAACGTGGTCAATGGTACGTTCCTTGTGAATGGTATTTATGCTTCATGTTTGTTTGATACTAGAGCCGATAATTGCTTTGTGTCGTTCGAATTTGAGAAACTCCTTAGTCGTAAACGTTCCCAACTCTCCTCGATATTCGATGTGGAAGTCGCTACTGGAAGAATCGTCACTGTCAATTCTGTTCTTCGTGATTGCACTCTTGAGCTCAACAATCACATCTTTTCGATCGACCTTATTCCAATGCAACTCGGAAGCTTTGATATCATAATAGGCATGGACTTTCTTCGAGAAAACCATGCTGAAGTTGTATGTTTCGACAAGATGATTCGATTTTCGCTCGCGAATGGTGTTTTATTGTGTGTATATGGCGATACTACTTCAAAGGGGCTCAAGCTTATGTCATGTATCCAAGCCAGCAAGTATCTCCGCAAGGAATACAGGGCTTTCTTGGCGAACATTGTAGTAGCGGAGAAGGAGAAGAAAGAGAAGAAGGAAGTGAAAGACGTTCCTGTGGTTCGAGAATTTCCTAACGTTTTTCCTGAGGATCTTCCCGGATTACCGCCAAGTCGTGATATCGACTTTCGTATAGACCTCATTCCAGGAGCCAACCCTATTGCCAAAGCTCCTTACCGACTCGCACCGTCAGAAATGCGCGAACTCTCAACCCAACTCCAGGAATTACTTGAGAAAGGCTTCATTCACCCGAGCACCTCTCCTTGGGGCGCGCCAGTCCTTTTCGTCAAAAAGAAGGATGGGTCGTTCAGGATGTGCATCGACTATCGGGAATTGAATAAGTTAACTATCAATAACCGCTATCCCCTATCTCGTATCGACGATTTGTTTGATCAACTACAAGGCGCTACGTGTTTCTCCAAAATCGACCTACGTTCAGGTTACCATCAGCTGCGTGTTCAAGAAGAGGATATACCCAAAACCGCGTTTCGTACTCGATACGGCCATTACGAATTCGTTCTCATGCCTTTTGGTCTAACCAACGCACCAGTGGTTTTCATGGATCTGATGAATCGCGTGTGTAAACCATATCTCGACCGTTTCGTCATCGTATTCATCGACGATGTCTTGATCTATTCCAAATCGGAAGCCGAACACGCGCAACATCTACGTTTGGTTCTCGAGTTACTCTAGGGGAACCAACTCTATGCCAAGTTCTCCAAGTGCGAATTCTGGTTAGGGGAAGTTCAATTTCTGGGTCACATTGTTAATAGTCAGGGCATTCATGTCGATCCTGCGAAGATTGAAGCTGTTAAGAGCTGGGTTACGCCTAAGAACCCATCCGAAGTCCGCTCTTTTCTCGGACCAGCGGGCTATTATCGACGATTTATCGAGGGATTCTCAAAGATCGCTATACCGCTTACCTCTCTTACTCATAAAGACAAGCCTTTTGTTTGGGGAATTAAACAAGAGACTGCCTTTCGAACCCTTAAACACATGCTTTGCAATGCTCCTGTTCTCACATTGCCCGACGGAAACAATGATTTCATTGTCTACTGTGATGCTTCTAACCTTGGTCTTGGTTGCGTGCTCATGCAACGAGACAAGGTCATAGCTTACGCATCTCGTCAGCTCAAAATTCACGAGAAGAACTATACAACCCATGATCTCGAGCTAGGCGCGGTTGTTTTTGCATTAAAGATTTGGCGACACTACTTGTATGGTACCAAGTGTACGATCTTCACCGATCATAGGAGCCTACAGCATGTCTTTAATCAGAAGGAACTTAATATGCGTCAACGCCGATGGGTAGAACTTCTCAACGATTACGACTGTGAGATTCGTTATCACCCAGGCAAAGCAAATGTTGTTGCCGACGCACTTAGCAGACTGAGCTACCTGCTTAGCACTCGTAATGTTCAAGCCCAGCACAACCTCGAAACTCTCATCCGCGACGCTCAACATGCATGTTTAAACGAACGCACCCTGAAGAAAGAAAGAATCTACCACGATGGAGCCCAGCTTGTGAGCAAATCAAATGGGATATTCCACTTTTTAGACCAAATTTGGATTCCCAAGAGAACCAATTTGCGACAAATTCTAATCGACGAAGCCCATAAATCTCGGTATTCTATTCACCCCGGTGTTGACAAAATGTACCAGGACCTTCGTTATAAGTACTGGTGGCCGGGCATGAAAAGGGATATCGCTCTCTACGTCGGAAAATGCCTAACTTGTGCTAGAATCAGGGCTGAACATCAAAGACCCTCTGGCTTGCTCGAACAACCACCAATTCCCATGTGGAAGTGGGAGAGCATAGCTATGGATTTCGTAACCAAGCTACCACCCACGTCATCAGGCCACGACAGCATTTGGGTTGTAGTCGACCGTTTGACTAAATCAGCTCACTTTCTGCCCATACGAGAAGACTACAAGGTAGAACAATTAGCCCGAATCTACACCGACGAGATCATTTGTAATCACGGGACGCCTCGGGACATCATCTCTGATCATGATGCTCGGTTTACTTCGCGATTGTGGGAAACGTTTCAAACGGCACTCGGTACAACGCTTAATCTAAGTACTGCTTTTCACCCACAAACCGACGGTCAGACTGAAAGAACGATCCATACTCTTGAAGACATGCTCCGTTCGTGTGTTCTAGACTTCGGTGGTAATTGGGATAAACACCTGCCGTTAGTCGAATTCTCGTATAACAATAGCTATCATTCTAGCATCGAGATGGCACCTTTCGAGGCATTGTACGGAAGAAGATGTCGATCGCCTATTGTGTGGCACGAGATCGGTCACTCGCAACTAACCGGTCCTGAGCTATTACAAGAAACGACAGACAAAATTTTCCAAATCAGAGACAACCTGGTGAAAGCTCGGGATCGACAGAAGGTTTACGCCGATAAAAAGCGCAAGCCCCGTGAATTTGGCGTTGGTGACTACGTACTCCTAAAGGTATCACCTTGGAAGGGTGTAGTCCGATTCGGCAAGAAAGGGAAACTCGCGCCTCGATATGTTGGACCTTTTAAGATTCTGGAAAGGATCGGAAAAGTCGCCTACAGACTCGAATTACCGGAGGAACTTAGTAACGTCCACCCGACTTTCCACGTTTCAAACCTCCGAAAGTGCATAGCCGACCATGACTTACATGTTTCTCTAGACGATCTACAAGTGAACCAAGCAACTCCGACGCTCGCGCATTCCTATTGTGAAAGTCCGATGGGAAGGCAAACGAGGCGCAAAGTTCACTTGGAAACTCGAAAGCGACATGAAGGCAAAGTACCCACAGTTGTTCCAGGAGAAAGTCTAGATAGAGAAAGCTCTCCACGTGATTCATGGTGGTTGTAATAGCTTCCAGCTTAATTTCGGGATGAAATTCCCTAAACAAGGGGAGGCTGTAACACCCCGTGTTTTCATAAGTGAAAGTCAAAGTCAAGGTCTAAGTCAACGACCGATTTCGCGCAACTTGACTTATAGAAATGTCTTTGTTTTATTTGTATTATGTGGAGTAAGTGTCGTTCATTGCAATAATCGATGGGTATTAATCATATTTCAATCGACCTACGACTGTGAACTATAGGAAGTAACAATTCGATAAAGTTAATCAACTAGCGATCAAGCTATGCTAATCGAATCGACGTCGAATCGCAACTCGAACTATTTATTTTACCTATTGTTTATACGTGTGTGTGCGCCTTACGTGTTACCTGTGCATGTTTATTTATGTTATGTTGTGGTAATCAAGCGAACTCAATCGAACTCGAAATCTAACTCGAATGATATCGAACTCGAACTCAAATCACAATCGAACTATGATAGATGGTGGAGAATAGATTACGCGAGATACGAAGTAGTTGGGACTAAAAGTAATTTGACTAGGAAACCCTATCGAATCGCTCGCAATCGGAACCGAAACGTCAAAGATCGTCGCCCAAAACACACCACCCTGGGCGCCAATCCGCACGGACAGGCCATCCGCACGGATAACCGCCTGGGGAAGTGTTGAGAGTATCCGGCCAGGATTGCTATCCGCACGGATGACCATCCGGGTGATGTGCAATCCGCACGGATGACACTTTCCTCTTATGGCATCCTATAAATACACGGGTCACTCTCCAAACTTTCCACTTTTGTCAAGTGACGACCGACCAGCACGCTCTCTTCACCTTTTCTTCGATTTCTCTCAATCTAGGTAAGATCTCGCCAGAAATCTTGTACTTTCTTGATCTATACGCACTTCTACACCTTTCTATCTTTTAAACATTAACTTTTAACCGTGAAATCATCAAGATTTGAGGTATTCTAGGACGACGTCATCATGAAGTTCCCATGAACTTCAAGTCTGACCTCATTCCACCAAGAATAACTCGGATCTGAATGGTTTCCACAAGATTTCACAAACAACTTCACATAAATCTGAACTTTTCAAAGAATAAAAGAGTTGAAAGGAATAAACACAAGTTTTCTCCTTCTTTTACACTAAAAAACGATAAGAATCGGATTAGTTCTAGCCTTCTACTCAATGTTAGTGATGCACTGGTCCTAAATCCGGATTTTACCCGCGAGACACCTGATTTCGGGTTAGACCAGAATGACCATTCTGAGCCGCCGACCGGCCGGCCAAGCTAGGGTGATTCCTGGCCGGCTTAGTCATGCGGGTAAGAATACAATTGCAAATGGTTGACACGTAATCAGAACGTCTGGATAGAACAACAAGAGCGACCAAGAGTAGACGAATGGAACAACCAGAACGAGATGCTGTCCGGACGGACTGATGTCCGCATGGACAGGATGTCCGCACGGACAGACTATCCGGACGGGTTGCCATCCGGACGGACTACACTTGGGAGCCATATCTAAACAAGGTTTGAGTATCGACGAATGAATAATCCGCACGGATGACCCTCTGAATGGATTACTCTTCGGATCATGAAATACTAAGACCTTAAACAATTTCAAACACGTTTTCCGCACGGACTACCGTCCCGACGGATTGTCGTTGTCCGCACGGACTACCATCCGGACGGATTTCACAAATTTCACCATGTGACTCACCCTTAACGTCGTTGTCCGCACGGACTACCATCCGGACGGATTGTCGTCCGCACGACCGACTTGAAGGGTAGAGATACTTAAATGTTTTCTAAATACTACAACGAAAACTTCAAAGGACAAACCATCATACACAAACACATCCTTAGCATAGGAAGAAACAATCCACTCGAATAGTTATCCGCACGGACAAAATGTCCGCACGGATGACTAACCGGGCGGATTACCATTCACACGGATTGCTGTCAGCACGGATGACCATCCGGACGATCAGCTATCCTACCCACTCTCATCTTGTATTGTTTTACGCGCCACTTATCGCTACGTTATCGAATCTATTCAGGCTAACCGTACTCGCTAAAGCGCTCCCTTCAATCCATTAATCGCTGTGAGTATACTCGATCCCTTTTTGCTTTAAGCACTTTTGGGTGTTACATACGTTACGAATATTCAAACTACCACTATCACACTACTCAAACTATTTGAACGCTAACCGTTAATGCATGATATACGTGGCTTATGAATGCTTGTTTGTTATGTTTACACATGGAATGCTGTCTACCTGCCTTAGCAACGATAGTACTATAGTTTGGACTCAGCACCCGTTCACACGGGGGTTGTTAAGGATCTTTTACTTGCATGGGTTACAGTGGTAATCATGTATTGCGAACTGCCTTGGGCAGTCAACCCGCAGTCATTGGTATCGATGGATCTATGTCGATAACTAACGTGCTTCATTTCACTATGTGTACGTACTGGTTATGCGTAAACGAATTCGAACTCTATATGCTATTATCAAACTTGTATGCTCACCTTTACATTTTATGTATTGACTTTATTTTAACGTATGTGACAGGTGCTTAGGATGCATATGTGGTAGGAATTGAAGCTAGAATAAAGCTTTAGAGCCCAACAAGTAGTTGTCTGTGGATAACGAACTAGGGGTCTCTAGAAGCAGATAAACAATTGCTGTCTATTTAAATCTGAGTTGTCGGAACAGAATATTTGTCTTGATGATTGTCTGTAATAATTATTTGACTGTTTGAGATACAGTATGGGACGTATTATTTAAATTGAATAGTTTTGATAATTGTTGTGGAAACTTCTGGACAATCTGTTTCGCTCAGTGCCATGCCCCGATGATTCCGCCATCGGTTGGGGTGTGACACTTGTAAACAGGTTAAACATTTAGAAACATAGGTTGCTATGTCCTTTTTCATTCCTATCCACCAAAAGTTTTTTCTTAAATCCTGGTACATTTTATCATTTCCTGGATGCATCGTATACTTAGACTTATGGGCTTCTTCTAATATACGATGACGCAGGTTTCCTAATTTAGGTACCCACATTCTCTTTTTATGGAATCTCCAAATTCCATCTGTTCCTTGTTCTAATTCCTTAATCATTCCTTTTAATTTGTCAGTATCATTCTTGATTACTGATTCTTGTGCTTCTCTTATCTGATCATTTAAATCTACTTGCAGATTTAATTTAAGAGAACGTACCCTTTTTGGCTTTTCGTGATACTTTCGGCTTAAAGCATCTGCCACTACATTTGTTTTTCCTTCATGATACTGGATATCACAATCATAATCACTAAACATTTCCATCCAACGTCTTTGTCTCATATTCAATTCTTTTTGCCCAAAAACATATCTTAAACTCTTATGATCGGTAAATATGGTAAACTTACTACCATAAAGGTAATGTCTCCAAATTTTAAGGGCAAAAATTATGGCTGCTAACTCTAGATCATGGGTTGAATAATTCTCTTCATGATTCTTAAGTTGTCTAGATGCGTAAGCTATAACCTTTTGGCGTTGCATCAACACACACCCATAACCTAGTTTGGAAGCATCACAATAGACTACAAAGTCTTCAGTTCTTTCTGGTAACACTAGTATGGGTGCATGGGTTAATCTTTGCTTAAGAATTCTAAATGCTTCTTCTTGTTTTGGTCCCTATTCAAACTTAATGGATTTACAGGTTAACTTAGTTAAAGGAATGGCTATTCTAGAAAAATCTCGAATAAATCTTCTGTAATAACCGGCCAATCTTAAGAAACTTCTAATCTCGGTTGGTGACTCAGGGGTTTTCCACTTAGTAATCGCCTCGATTTTTTTTGGATCCACATGAATTCCTTCATGGTTCACTAAGTGTCCAAGAAACTGTACCTGCTCTAACCAAAACTCGCACTTTGAAAACTTAGCATAAAGCTTTTCTCTTCTTAATAGACTTAAAAGCAAGTGCAAATGCTTTGCATAATCTTCCTTACTTTTAGAATAGATGAGAATATCATCAATAAAAACAATTATGAATTTATCTAAATGTGGCTTACATATTCGGTTCATCATGTCCATAAATGAGGCTGGGGCATTGGTTAAACCAAATGGCATGACAGTAAATTCATAATGACCATACCTTGTTCTGAAGGCGGTCTTAGGAATATCCTCTTCCTGTACCTTTAATTGATGATATCCTGACCTTAAACCGATTTTAGAGAAAAATCGAGTTCCTTGCAGTTGATCAAACAGATCATCGATTCTTGGTAATGGGTACCGATTCTTAATCGTGACCTTATTCAATTCACGGTAGTCAATGCACATACGCATAGATCCGTCCTTCTTTTTGACGAATAAAATAGGTGCTCCCCATGGCGATGAGCTTGGCTGTATGAATCCTTTCTCCAATAATTCGTCTAACTGTTTCTTCAGTTCCTGTATCTCTGCTGGTGCCAATCGGTAAGGTGCTTTGGCAATTGGTGTTGTTCCGGGTAACAGATGGATTCTGAATTCGACTTCTCTGTCTGGCGGTAGTCCTGGTAATTCTTCTGGAAATACATCTGAAAACTGGGACACTACTGGAATGTCTTTTAATTCTTTTCCTTTAGTGTTAGTGATTATAGAAATCAAATACACTATAGATCCTTTTCTTATATAACTTGCAGTTTTCATCACAGAGATGAATTTCGTGGATCTAGAGGGTTTATCTCCTTTAATTGTGATCTTTTCACCTTTTGGTGAATTTACTTGGATTGAATTTTGATCACATAAAATACTGGCTTTATTGGCTATTAACCAATCCATTCCTAAAACGACATCAAATCCTGCCAGATTCATAGGATAAAGATTTGCCATAAACTTTTGGTTTAAAAATTCTATTCTTGCTCCATGCAAGATTTCAGAAATCCTAACCGTTTCTCCATTTGCTGTCTCTACTAGATATTCTTGTGGTAGTTTAGTTAATGACTGATTTAGAAGTTTGCAAAATGAAGTATTAATAAAACTTTGGTTTGCACCAGAGTCAAATAATACCTTAGCAAAAACATCATTAACTAAAAATGTACCGGCTATCACGTCTAGAATCATCTTGGCTTCATCTGCAGTCAGAACGAATGCCCTAGCATTTTTAGTGTTCTTGTTGTTCACAGCTGGAGCCAATTTCGGACAGTTCGGCTTGATGTGGCCTTTTTCTCCACAGTTGAAGCACATCCCATTTTTAGGTTTTCTCCTGCAATCTTCTTCCTTGTGTCCTGGCATCTTGCAGAAATTGCAGGGAGTGGAGCATTTTCCCGAATGCTTCCTTTTGCAGACTTTGCAGTATGGTGCAGAGGTAGAATCTATATTCCTACGATTGGAATTCCCAGAATGGAATTCTTGGGTAAGCCTTTGAGCTAGGTTTCTCCTCTGGTCTTCTTCTCTAGTACGGATTAATTTATCTGTCAAGGTGTTTGCTAATTCTACAGCTTCTTCTATGGTTTGGGGTCTAGCTGCCTTGACTACATGTCTAATCTCTCCGATTAATCCCCATATGTAACGGGAGATTAATACTGGTACAGGTGATACAAGGGTTGGTACTATTCTAGCATATTCAAAGAATGTAGTAGTATAACCCTTACTATCCATCCCTGTCATCCTAAGGTTCAGAAACTTATTTGCTATCTGTTCCTTTTCATTGGGAGGGCAGAATTTCCTTTCTACCTTATTCTTAAATTCTTCCTATTCCATATTATAAATCCTATCACTTCCTCTAGACTGGAGGATAGTGTTCCACCATTCTAAGGCTGAGTTCTTAAATAGATTAGAAGCAAACATTATTTTGTCTTCTTCAGCACACTTGCTTATTTTTAAAACAGCCTCAGTCTTTTCTATCCAGCGTACAGTTGCAATGGGTCCTTCATTGCCCGAGAATTCTATTGGTTTGCAGGACCAGAATTATTTGTAAGAACAACCATAAGGCATGGTTCTTCTTCTTTTGGGAATGGGCGCTTGAAATACAGGTCCATTGTTTACGCTGTGTTCTGGTTTAGTAGGTCGCTTACTGTTGTGCTTACTTTTATTATTCGCTTCTTGAATCGTTTGAATAATAAATGGCATTGCATCTATAATTCCTTGTGCCACTATGTATTGGATGGCACTATTATCCATTTGGTTTCCATTGTTATTGATGCTCGGATTCTCATTAACCAAGTTAATGTTACGCTGGTTATCGTTATTCAGATTTCCTTGATTTCCTTCGTCGACCATCTGAATTTTAAACATTTACCACGTATTAATATCACAAAATAATATTTAATATAGTCAATCACATGACACACATTTTGGTCAAAAGCGTCGATCATTGCGACTTTACTCTATTCATATCATATGCATCTATTACACACCAGTACTGAAATTAAAATTACAATACCGACCGAAATTTAAAGTTACATTACTAATAATAGGCATCCGTAGTTTTAGTTTTTTTTCCATACACATACACACATATTATATTATTTTATTTATTAATATTATTATTACTATTGTTTCCATCATCACGTTCATGGATATGGATTCATCCAGAAATCCATATTGCGCTCGTCGTACTTCCAGACGAGTCGCTCTCCCACCTGTCTCATCCGTTCACTACTCTCTAAAATTTCTTCACCAAATGTCCTAAGTTCTTGTACATTCTCTGCACTCATTGGGGGTGCAGGTTCTAGGACTGGGTTCGGAATCTGGGGTGCGGGTTCCTGGTATGGAGGTGTAGGTGCCTGGAATTGGTAAGGATTCTCTAAAATCTCCGTAATGTATTCATCATTATTGTAATAGGGATCTAGAGGGTCCAAACCTGGGTAGGCTCCTAGGTTCGCCATAGGTATGTCTTCGTGTATCGGGTAGCGTTGCACATAGTCCCTAACGTCATCCCACCAGGGGTCGTAATTTCGGTCTAATGGATTTGGTGCTGGTACCCTAGGTATTCCCTCCGGGTTGAAATCATGCATTTCTACTTGATTTTCAGGGTTTTCTATTTCCATTGGTTGGTCAGGAATTGGTGGTTGTGGTTGGGGTGCTATCATTTGCTCCAGGTTAGGGTCAGCTGCAGTGGTTGCTAGAATGTGGATGTTGGCTATACCCCTATTAATCATATCCTGGGCATAGGCATCGGTTTCTCTTTTGGCTACGGCTAGTACTCTCTGGGCTTGTAACTTTTTCATACGCTTTCTACGCTCGTGTGCCCCTCGACTGAACCATCCTCTCTTTTTCTGAGGGAATGGCTCCTCGGACTGAGCCTTAAACACGAATATTCCATCTTCCGTATCAGCAGAGTACCCTGAGAGGGCAGGCTGAGAAGAGGCACCTTCGCTACTAGGCGAACCAGACAATTGACGGTACGCGTCAGATGATCATTGGTCACTCATACTGTAAACTAACAAATAGTCAAATAACACATAACAATAAAATACAATTATACACGTATTTCCCTAATTTATTTCCTATAAATTCGAATTTTGGTGTCAGGAGAACACTTCTGTGGCTGAATCAGTGGCTTAGCTCTGATACCACCTTCTGTCACAGCCCCCGTCCCCCTATTAAATACGGGAACGGGCGGTTGCGAGCCAGTTTCGGTGGTATCTGGTATTGTCTAATTTGGCAGCGGAATTTTCATCAGGACCATAGTTAGGAAATATTGGATTAGAGTAAAATACCACATTTTCATAATATTAAACACATGGGATAAAACCCAAGTTTGCAGTACACACATTTTCATAGGAATAAATCATATTTTTATTTAATAAAAACATCTATTGATTTTAGGTAACTTTATTGCCATTTTTCCAAGCCTTTAGTGCTGTCCAGCTGGCTTCTATTTGGCTTTCACATTTTGTTACCTGAAACGCGTTTGAAAACATTTTGTCTGTGGGAAATACTGGTGAGTGAATCCCAGTTTAATCAAGTTTAATTAAAAACCATTGTACAGTAATGAGGGCGATCTCGCAATTACATTTGTTTCCAAGTCGAAAAGAGAGGATTAAGCCCATAATGGTTAGGGCTTTGGAGATGATTATACGGACAGACCTCTCGTTGCGCATTCGTGCTGCGCAGAGAGAAGCTCTTAAGAAGGAGAATCTTGTGGATGAATACCTCCGTGGGATGGAGAAGCAGTTGGTACCCAATAAGGAAGGAACATTGTGTTTCATGGGACGAATTTGGGTTCCCCTCTTTGGTGGTCGTAGAGACTTGATTTTTGATGAAGCACATAAATAAAGGTACTCGATCCACCCAGGATCGGATAAGATGTACCAGGATTTGAAGGATTTCTACTGGAGGCCAAGATTGAAAGGTGATGTTGCAACTTATGTTGGAAAGTGTTTAACTTGTGCCAAAGTAAAAGCCGAGTATCAGAAGCCTTCAGGTCTGCTGCAGCAACCCGAGATTCCCATGTGGAAATGGGAGCAGATATCAATGGATTTTAAAAAAAAATTACCAAAGACACCTAGAGGTCATGATACAATTTGGGTAATCGTAGACCGTTTGACGAAATCTGCACACTTTCTGCCGATCAGGGAAAAGGATAACACTGGTAAGCTAGCTAAGCTGTACCTAAGGGAGATAGTTGCACGTCACGGAGTGCCTATCTCGATTATATCTGATTGAGATGGAAGATTTGTGTCAAGGATTTGGCAATCTTTCCAAGAAGCGTTTAGTTCTCAACTGAATTTGAGTACTGCATTTCACCCACAGACGGATGGTCAGAGCGAGAGAATAATTCAGACGCTTAAAGACATGCTGCGAGCTTGTGTAATGGACTTGGGTGGCAGTTGGGACACCCACCTACCTTTGGTTGAGTTCTCCTATAACAACAGCTACCATACAAGCATTCAAGCTGCACCGTTTGAAGCTCTTTACGGACGTAAGTGTCGATCGCCGTTATGCTGGGCAGATGCGGGCGATAGACAACTAGTTGGTCCCGAATTGGTTCAAGTAATGACAGATAAGATTATACAGATCCGAGAGCGCATTAAGGCGGCTCGTGATCAACAAAAGAGCTATGCGGACCAAAGAAGGAAACCTTTGGAGTTTGAAGTGGGAGATATCGTTTTGTTGAAAGTCTCACCTTGGAAAGGTGTGGCACGCTTTGGGAAGCGTGGAAAGTTAAACCCACGATTCATTGGACCGTTTAAAATCCTGGAGAGGATTGGTTCAGTAGCATACAAGTTGGACCTACCTGTGGAACTGAATGGTGTTCATGATACATTCCATGTATCCAACCTGAAGAAGAGTCCAACACAGGAAACAGTCGTTATTCCTACCGACGAAGTTCACATTGACGACACACTCCACTTTACGGAAGAACCCGTTGAGGTTACTGATTGGAAAGTTAACAAAACTAGAAGGAATAGTGTTAAGCTTGTTAAGGTTCGATGGAACGCGCGTCACGGCCCAGAGTTTACCTGGGACCGTGAAGACCGCATGAAAGCGAAATACCCGCACTTATTCCCTAATACCCCTGCAGCCAGTAGTAAAGCTTAAAATTTCGGGACGAAATTTTCTTAACAGGGGGAGAATGTGACAATTGTCAGAAATCCAGGTATCCGTACAATTAATTAATCTTGATTAGTGCTTAATAACTGTACAAAATTTACAATTAATTGCATTCTGATTACTGCCATATACAAACATGTGCATCATACATTGTTAAATGTCATACCAATATTGCATGCAAGCTATAGTGCCTCAAATGATGCATTAGTACAGTTAGCACAGTTATCTGATAAATCAGGAATATGCTGACAGAGTTCAGTACATAGACAGACAGTGTGTTGAGACACAGAATGAGCCAGAAACCAAGTACTACACTAGTATAGAGTGTAGGGAAGTAAGGATAACAAAACTGCTTTTCTAAGTAATAGTTTAAGTACCGGAAAGTGCCTAAAATTCACATGAAGTGCTGAAATCAACAAAAATAAGCATTTAAACACAATAATATTATGCAGAAATATGGTAAAATGGTCCTGAATGCTTTCCTAAGTGTCGGGAATTAAAAGTGTCACAAAAGGGTACATAAAGAACACTAAACTGCAAGTTTAGCACCTTAATAAACCAGTATCCAACCGAACAACCGGACACTACCCGAAACATCAAATTTATACTAGAAGCATTGTTTTAACATTACCAAGCTAGTTATGATCCCCGAACATCATAACACCTCCTAAAAATATCTACTAACTAAATCATGTGACTAACACTTGGATTTGAACTAGATGATAACTTAATGGTTAAAACCTATGCTAAGACCCCCCCCCCCCCACCTATCTTACGGCCCAAACATGGCCCCACATGGAGATTTCATTTGATTATTTTAATTGATCTTGTTTCCCCATAATGAGCATATTACCCAAGGGTTAACACCTAAACATGGTTATAAGTATAACATGAAGGAACAAGAGCTCACATTCTTACACACACTCAAAAACACACTCCATCTATCCCTCTCTTCTCCCCTCTCGGCCGAACCATCACCCACACACCTCCATCATTTTTGTTCAACCTTCAACCATTACAAGACCATACAAAGGTGTTAGAAGCAAGATAAGGAAGCTTGGTGGCTTTGGAACTTCAAGGACCTCTCTTATTTGCTTTTATCCACTCATTCTCTTCACTTGATTCATCCCTAGCCTTGAGCTAGTAGTAAGATCCATGTACACTCCATTTTACTTCTATTTTAGTAGGTTAAAAGATGTTACAAGTAACTAATCTTGAAGAACACTAAAGATCATGAGAAGTAAAGATGAACATAAGCTTAAAATGTGAAGTAATCTTGATGAATATAAGTTGTTATGTTGTTGATCTTTGATTGTTAGTAGAAATGATGTTAATCATCATAAGGTCTTGCTAAATCATGATTAAAAACATAGTTTAGCAAGATGTGAAAGTAGAAATTTGTTGTAGGATGATGGATCATCCACACTTAAAGCATGAACTTGAAGGAAATAATGTTTTCTTGAAAAACCATGATTGAAGTAAGATGTTGATCATGTGGATCTAAATATTTGTAAATGATATATCAAAGAAACCAAGTCAAAAACATGAGTTTCATATAATCTTGGTTCTTACATAAACAAGACTTGTTTTTAGTGATTAACCAAGTGTAAAAACACTTGTGTAACAAGAGAATTTCATGAAGAAACATTTTTGTAAAACATGATTACAAGTTGTAAACATCTAAATTCTTCAAAATGATGTTTTTAAATAAAAAAACCCCACTTTAAAGGGTAACTAAACTCACTAAACACACTACCAAGTTACTACAAACTTTCATAAACTTTCAAGTTCATGAAGTGGTAGATTAAGCATGATTTTGGCAAAATTAGTAAGTATAAGTTGTTTAGAGTTGATTGTAAATTGATTGTGATGATTTTTACAAAAGAAAATGATATGCTTGAAAGCATGGAAACCTCCATTTTTAGGGAAAACTATGGCAAAATTTTCTAAAAATATTAACACTTAGAAAAATATTTTAAAAACAAATATTTACAAGTGTATTTTAACCATGAGTTTTCCATATAAACTTTGCCATAATTTTTGTTACAAAATATAAAGTTGGAGGTTGGTTTTTATAAATAAAAATGGCTAAATATATATACATTGAAGACACACATGTGTGATTATTTGTAAACTTTGTGTAATAGTTATATTATTTTAGGACTTAAAATAATATAACACATTAAAACACCAAGAATTATAATCCATAACGCTACCAAAATCTCAAGGAATAAGCATACAAGTTACACACAAAATATTGGCGAAACCAAATAAGAAATGTAACTTACAAAATATTCTGGAAAATATGTTCATAAATAATATTTTGGATACAAAGGAATGAAAATATTATTTTCACAATTACTTCAAGAGCATATAGCATTTTTGACAAGTATAAATATATATATTTTCCTTTGAAATGTTAGAAGATATATTATTTTGGGAAAAATAAATATTTTCTTGAGTAAACTTGAAATACATTATTTTGGATGAAAATAAGTTTGTAAATATTTTCTAAGTTAGACTTGAAAATATATTCTTTTGGAACTACAAATATTTTGCCAAAAGAAAAATTATGAATAATTTTTCTAAGAAATATTCTTTAAATATATATATTTTGGAAATATATATATTGGTGGACTTTTATTAGAAATAATATTCTGAAAAGTTTAATAATTAATTAAGTATGAGGATACTTAATAACTACAATAAAATACGTATTCTCACGCGTATAAATACTCACCGGAATACGACACCAAAACATGGCAAAAATGTACAAATACAAGAATACGAGTACACATGTATAAGATACCCCCATCCTTGGGAAGAAATACAAGTATTAATACTTGAGAAGTATTAAGTTAATATATATTGTTTAACAATTATTCCAAAACTTATAAATATAGTTTAAGTTAAAATATTAATTCTTTTGACAATAATTATATAACTTGGAATAATATCAGAAGCGTAAAAGAAACGTAACTCAGAAACGTTAACACTAAGTCAAGGCACGACCCGTTCGTCTAATAGACATTAGTACGTTGTAGGTAGTCGTGTTCACCGGAGAAGTACGAGTTACGATTGTTGAAGACGCAAGACTGTGAGTTTCGTGTTCCCCCTTTTCTTTAACTGTTTTCAGTTTTATAACTTCGGGGGTGAAATACATGTTACAATTGTTTACAAATGTTAATATTTGGTATGGTTAGCTAAGGAAGGGTATACTTAGATCATGTGAGTGGTGGGCATAACGCTTAAGGCCATCAATCCTCGTAGTAGGACCGAGGGACATGAGTGATAGATCTATTTGGGTGTAGCGAGCCCCGCCCATGTTGGACCAGGGTTGGCCCATGGGTAGACTATGTCTTACAGCCGGAAGCCCGGTGTGAAATCTGCTAGGTTTGAGCTCCCTGCATCACGTCACACATATCAATGGCCTTGCAAACCATTGCTGATCTGTTTTCCTTGTTGCTTTTATACCGGGATTTATAAACGTACATACATATTTACAGTGGTTTCAAAGGTTTATACATACACTCAAACAAACACACGAACTCGCTCAACTTTTGTTGATGTTTTCAAAATACATGTATTTCAGGGAATTAGTAAGTGGATTGTTAGACCCTAACACGTATTTGACAAAAGTCGCAGCGGAAATTCGTGCCATAAAATTTCTTTCTTTATAAATACCTCAACTTATTTAAACTTTAACTTTAACATAACTCTTATTCATAAATCCGTCATCCTCTTATTTACTAATTAAAAACATAGCTTATGTTTTCTACATTTTACATTCAACTTCCCCGCACAATCTCTCTAGTGACTCGATCTTCGACCTCTTTTCCTTGTGATAATCGCCCGTGATCCATACAACCTGCACTCACCACATACATTCAAAACATTAGCACACATTATATAACCAAGATCTTTCGCGTACACTTCACATTTAGATCTTTAAGAAACTTTAAGCATCTCATCTGCGTATCCATTTCCTGGTGAGGCTTCAATAACGTACCTGCATTACTTTTCATTCTCAAGGTACACCATTAATAACGTTAACGCTCAACGTGTCAAATTCATGACTACATATGTACTTACATACATACATACATACATACATACATACATACATACATACATACATACATACATACATACATACATACATACACATCTACATACGTACCTACCATCCCTACAACTTTACAAATGTGCATACAATCATTCTTGACTTTATACATACCTACATACACAACTACATACATACATACCTCTCCTACATCTTTACATACATGCGTACACTCATAAATATTCTTATACATACGTACATACACAACTACATACATACATAACTCTCCTACATCTTTACATACATGCGTACACTCATAAGTATTCTTATACATACGTACATACACATCTACATACGTAGATACCCTTCCTACATCGTTACAAACATGCATACACTCGTACATTTCTTTATACATACATACATATCTACATACGTGCATACCTTAACGAACACGTATTAGATCACGTGTATCTCCTACATAATCATTCATTATTTACATGGGTCTTAGACTTAGTTTTATAACCCATAAACATCTAAGGAACCATCAAAATCATGTTTGGAAGGTCCGCCGTAGTCCACGGATAACAAACCGAAGCCTACGATACATAAATCAACTTAGAAACAAGATTTCAGCTTTTTAGACTTGGGGAGGTCGTCGGCGACGGCCCTAGGCCCGTCGGCGACGGCCCGTGGTTCTTCCCGTAGCCAAAAACCCCGTAGACAGGTAAATAACCCGTCAGCAAAAAAATCAACTTTCTAGAGCCCGTCGGCGACTACCCTTGACCCGTCGGCGACTACCTCTAGAAATGGCACTTTTCTGCAGTTCCGTTTAGTCGTCCGTACGCACTAAAACGCGCATAACTTTTGAACCGTTTACCCGTTTAACCTCCCGTTTCTTCCTACATGCTTGTAAATTCACATTCTATCATATAAACTTAAAATCCCACATCCGGATTAACGAAATTCTTATCTTACGCCTTATCGACTTATTATCACATTCCAATTATTTGACCCATTATGGGTATTTGCGCATTAATTGGTTTATGACATACCAAGACCATACTCTTCACTTCCATACTTGCTCAAAACATTATACTCATCAAATAACTTGTTCCTAAACTACTTGTTAAGATCGTTTGCCCAAAATACCCATCAAGGGCATTTTGGTCAACTTTAAATTCCATCCTTTACGACATAAGATTACGTCACATATTTGACCTCAACCATCAAGTTTAGTAAATTAAAACACCATATCACCTATCCAAACATAAGAAGTGATTATAGAAATCACTTACCTTATGCGTCCGCGCTCGTATCCGATTCCTTGCCTCATCTTGACCCGTTAACACCTCCTACTTGAGTCCGTCACGACGTGATTCCTATACTTTCATTTCATCGAAACCACGCTCTTATTAGCATATTCATTTGTACATGTAACATTCATATCATTCGCATAATTCACACTTAACTTGCCTTAGTCATTTCTAACAAGCATTAAAATACATAATCAACTTCATATAATCATATCCGTATACGTTAAACTCATATAACTCATCATGTCATTACATTTAACACGGATTGCTATAACATGTACCATACGACTTCCCATCAACCTACAATTACGACCATGAGTCAAATCATGTTTCTTATACTTAGTTGACTTTCAAAAGTCAACTATTAACCATACTCAACTATCGACTTATCATCGAATACCCGTAACATCATAATCGACTATACGTACGACACTATATACATTTCATCATACACTTGATGTGAGTACTACCTTTTAAGCATAACGTACAACTATTTCATGCACAATTCTTCTAAACTCATACATAACCCATCAAAACCAACTACTAATCATCATGTATCATTCCAAATGAACATTAAACATAACATCATCATATTCCTATACTTTCATCTAACAATACTTCATCATACCCACATAATACATCAATCTTTCAACAAGACTTGAACATAGGAGGTGATTCTAGTCATCATCTTCACCCTAACTAAAGGATTAGTAGACCGCATAGCAACCTCACTCGTTCAAACACAATGTACAAGCTCCTAATGCATAAGTTTGACCGACATATACTTTCAACCCGATTTTATATACGAGTACCATCTAAAGCATATTTTTCCAAGTTAGTAAACCACTACTTTTATCACAATCGCTTTCTATACATGTAACTCACAACTTGCATACAATTTCACTTTCTAGCTTTACCTAGTCATTTTATCAAACACTTGGTGTGCGTACAACCTACTATGCATAGTTTACAACTAGTTCAAGCATAGTCATTAACTTCCAACTTCTAAATCACCAAGAGAGTGTTCAAAATCACATTCCATTCATACAATTAACCCTAAACTAACATCACCAAACCCATTTCAAGCTAGTAACAAATACATCAAACAAGGATTGGACATGGGTAGAACACCCATGTCGCTACCTTCATTCAACATTGTGGGTTTCTTCTTAAATCATCAAATTAACCGAAATCATACATAATACACGTTTTATATAGCGATTCTAACACATAATCACGCTTAATTTCAAACCAATTCGTGGATTAATCAATAACCCACTTCATGTAAGATCAAAAATTCACAAATTTCAACTTACCACATGTTCATCTTGTCTAGATGATTAAGAATATAAGCTCATGCATCCGATTTCTCCCCAAAATCAGGTTCAATTCTTGAGTTCTTGTAAGTAGTTGAAGGAGAAGGGTTTCCCCTTGCTCCTGATCGTTCTCACGCACACACACACCTTGTGTGTGTGAGTTTTTGTTTTAATTAAATTCATTTTCAAATTTGGCAATCCTAGTCCCTCAAGTTTATCACCCATCATAGTTGCCACAAGTTTCTTCCCTTTACTTAATTTGCTAGACATTTAACTAGGTTTACTAACCTAGTTATTATACCTCATTTTGTTAAACATGATAACAAACTAGCAAATTAATAATCTGATTTTGGGGTGTTACAAGTCTACCCCCCTTAAATGAGGTTTCGTCCCCGAAACCTTTCTCATTTTCCCTTACACACACACACATATATGTTTGACTTAACACTCACATCGTAATCATAAGTAATCATCCTATCTCATTTCATAATTATTTCAAACATTTAGCTTCTTCTTCTTAACAAGTCTGTACTTTCCATGGCATACTTTCATATAACATTCTCATTTCCTTTGACCCATTAATAATAGGTTAATATACATACTTATTCAAACTTATAATAATGCTTACACTCATATGATCCGTTTATAACGGATTTAGTACTTTCATCTCATCCTTTAAGATTCCATTCCATAGACACATTGTATAACATTTAACTCTTGTTTTGTTATCACAACAAAACTGCTATGTCATCGTCATACCTACGTGCTTAACTTCGTAGCTAACATCGCTCTACATTTCTATATTCTTTTGTTTATTTGCTTTACATTTACTTATATGACTTGTTTGACGCATACATGGTCAAGCTACTGACTTCTTCTTTTTTTAGACTAGTTTCGTCTTTTATATCTTAAATATGTTTCGCGAATTCAAACACATTACTCATACCTTTCGTACCTTCTTTGTTTTGAATCCGTCTCGCGGATTCAAGCATTGCATTCATACTTTAACTTCTTTCATGTTTCGAATCCGTCTCGCGGATTCTAACATAGCATTTCATGTTTCGAATCCGTCTTGCGGATTCTAACATAGCATTTCATGTTTCGAATCCGTCTAGCGGATTCTAACATAGCATTTCATGTTTCGACTCCGTCTCGCGGATTCTAACATAGCATTTCATGTTTCGAATCCGTCTCGCGGATTCTAACATAGCATTTCATGTTTCGAATCCGTCTCGCGGATTCTAACATAGCATTTCATGTTTCGAATCCGTCTCGCGGATTCTATCATAGCATTTCATGTTTCGGATCCGTCTCGCGGATTCTAACATAGCATTTCATGTTTCGGATCCGCCTCGCGGATTCTAACATAGCATTTCATGTTTCGGATCCGCCTCGCGGATTCTAACATAGCATTTCATGTTTCGGATCCGCCTCGCGGATTCTAACATAGCATTTCATGTTTCGAATCCGCCTCGCGGATTCTAACATAGCATTTCATGTTTCGAATCCGCCTCGCGGATTCTAACATAGCATTTCATGTTTCGAATCCGTCTCGCGGATTCTAACATAGCATTTCATGTTTCGAATCCGTCTCGCGGATTCTAACATAGCATTTCATGTTTCGAATCCGCCTCGCGGATTCTAACATAGCATTTCATGTTTCGAATCCGCCTCGCGGATTCTAACATAGCATTTCATGTTTCGAATCCGTCTCGCGGATTCTAACATAGCCTTTCATGTTTCGAATCCGCCTCGCGGATTCTAACATAGCATTTCATGCTCTCATTCTTGAGAGTCTTACATTTCTCTTCACCCTCACGTCCACCTACTACTTAATTCTAACGGACACACCTGTAACAATTATCACGGGCTCACGAAAGTCATGCGTTTCTTGTGTACTGGCCAGGTACACCATCCACACACTAGTTTCGTGTCTTCGTGTAATTGTCACCTTATGTCCGAAGAATTAGGTTTCGGCACGTGTAACATTTCCAAAACTTCATTACCATTCTTATCATTATTTTTCATTTAAAATTTTCCTTTCATTGTTAGGTTTTACCATCACATGTACTTACATATATTAAATATATGTACTTGGGTCAATATGTCAAATTACATACCTTGGTGTCGGTGCTAGACCGCATCTACAAATCATTCTTTCCAAGCAACCATGCTTACCTTACACATAACATATAGTTAGTTATCTTCCAATACATACTTAAGCACATACTTACCTTTGCTTCTACCTTTAGATCTTGGTCGAGTCTCGGATTGTACGGGTTTCTTGTCATAAGAGCACACAGGTTCGAGTTCAAGTACCTATCCTCTTGTACTTGATTCTCTCAAACCAGGGCTCTGATACCAACTTGTTAGACCCTAACACGTATTTGACAAAAGTCGCAGCGGAAATTCGTGCCATAAAATTTCTTTCTTTATAAATACCTCAACTTATTTAAACTTTAACTTTAACATAACTCTTATTCATAAATCCGTCATCCTCTTATTTACTAATTAAAAACATAGCTTATGTTTTCTACATTTTACATTCAACTTCCCCGCACAATCTCTCTAGTGACTCGATCTTCGACCTCTTTTCCTTGTGATAATCGCCCGTGATCCGTACAACCTGCACTCACCACATACATTCAAAACATTAGCACACATTATATAACCAAGATCTTTCGCGTACACTTCACATTTAGATCTTTAAGAAACTTTAAGCATCTCATCTGCGTATCCATTTCCTGGTGAGGCTTCAATAACGTACCTGCATTACTTTTCATTCTCAAGGTACACCATTAATAACGTTAACGCTCAACGTGTCAAATTCATGACTACATATGTACTTACATACATACATACATACATACATACATACATACATACATACATACATACATACATACATACATACATACATACATACATACATACATACATACATACATACATACATACATACATACATACATACACATCTACATACGTACCTACCATCCCTACAACTTTACAAATGTGCATACAATCATTCTTGACTTTATACATACCTACATACACAACTACATACATACATACCTCTCCTACATCTTTACATACATGCGTACACTCATAAATATTCTTATACATACGTACATACACAACTACATACATACATAACTCTCCTACATCTTTACATACATGCGTACACTCATAAGTATTCTTATACATACGTACATACACATCTACATACGTAGATACCCTTCCTACATCGTTACAAACATGCATACACTCGTACATTTCTTTATACATACATACATATCTACATACGTGCATACCTTAACGAACACGTATTAGATCACGTGTATCTCCTACATAATCATTCATTATTTACATGGGTCTTAGACTTAGTTTTATAACCCATAAACATCTAAGGAACCATCAAAATCATGTTTGGAAGGTCCGCCGTAGTCCACGGATAACAAACCGAAGCCTACGATACATAAATCAACTTAGAAACAAGATTTCAGCTTTTTAGACTTGGGGAGGTCGTCGGCGACGGCCCTAGGCCCGTCGGCGACGGCCCGTGGTTCTTCCCGTAGCCAAAAACCCCGTAGACAGGTAAATAACCCGTCAGCAAAAAAATCAACTTTCTAGAGCCCGTCGGCGACTACCCTTGACCCGTCGGCGACTACCTCTAGAAATGGCACTTTTCTGCAGTTCCGTTTCGTCGTCCGTACGCACTAAAACGCGCATAACTTTTGAACCGTTTACCCGTTTAACCTCCCGTTTCTTCCTACATGCTTGTAAATTCACATTCTATCATATAAACTTAAAATCCCACATCCGGATTAACGAAATTCTTATCTTACGCCTTATCGACTTATTATCACATTCCAATTATTTGACCCATTATGGGTATTTGCGCATTAATTGGTTTATGACATACCAAGACCATACTCTTCACTTCCATACTTGCTCAAAACATTATACTCATCAAATAACTTGTTCCTAAACTACTTGTTAAGATCGTTTGCCCAAAATACCCATCAAGGGCATTTTGGTCAACTTTAAATTCCATCCTTTACGACATAAGATTACGTCACATATTTGACCTCAACCATCAAGTTTAGTAAATTAAAACACCATATCACCTATCCAAACATAAGAAGTGATTATAGAAATCACTTACCTTATGCGTCCGCGCTCGTATCCGATTCCTTGCCTCATCTTGACCCGTTAACACCTCCTACTTGAGTCCGTCACGACGTGATTCCTATACTTTCATTTCATCGAAACCACGCTCTTATTAGCATATTCATTTGTACATGTAACATTCATATCATTCGCATAATTCACACTTAACTTGCCTTAGTCATTTCTAACAAGCATTAAAATACATAATCAACTTCATATAATCATATCCGTATACGTTAAACTCATATAACTCATCATGTCATTACATTTAACACGGATTGCTATAACATGTACCATACGACTTCCCATCAACCTACAATTACGACCATGAGTCAAATCATGTTTCTTATACTTAGTTGACTTTCAAAAGTCAACTATTAACCATACTCAACTATCGACTTATCATCGAATACCCGTAACATCATAATCGACTATACGTACGACACTATATACATTTCATCATACACTTGATGTGAGTACTACCTTTTAAGCATAACGTACAACTATTTCATGCACAATTCTTCTAAACTCATACATAACCCATCAAAACCAACTACTAATCATCATGTATCATTCCAAATGAACATTAAACATAACATCATCATATTCCTATACTTTCATCTAACAATACTTCATCATACCCACATAATACATCAATCTTTCAACAAGACTTGAACATAGGAGGTGATTCTAGTCATCATCTTCACCCTAACTAAAGGATTAGTAGACCGCATAGCAACCTCACTCGTTCAAACACAATGTACAAGCTCCTAATGCATAAGTTTGACCGACATATACTTTCAACCCGATTTTATATACGAGTACCATCTAAAGCATATTTTTCCAAGTTAGTAAACCACTACTTTTATCACAATCGCTTTCTATACATGTAACTCACAACTTGCATACAATTTCACTTTCTAGCTTTACCTAGTCATTTTATCAAACACTTGGTGTGCGTACAACCTACTATGCATAGTTTACAACTAGTTCAAGCATAGTCATTAACTTCCAACTTCTAAATCACCAAGAGAGTGTTCAAAATCACATTCCATTCATACAATTAACCCTAAACTAACATCACCAAACCCATTTCAAGCTAGTAACAAATACATCAAACAAGGATTGGACATGGGTAGAACACCCATGTCGCTACCTTCATTCAACATTGTGGGTTTCTTCTTAAATCATCAAATTAACCGAAATCATACATAATACACGTTTTATATAGCGATTCTAACACATAATCACGCTTAATTTCAAACCAATTCGTGGATTAATCAATAACCCACTTCATGTAAGATCAAAAATTCACAAATTTCAACTTACCACATGTTCATCTTGTCTAGATGATTAAGAATATAAGCTCATGCATCCGATTTCTCCCCAAAATCAGGTTCAATTCTTGAGTTCTTGTAAGTAGTTGAAGGAGAAGGGTTTCCCCTTGCTCCTGATCGTTCTCACGCACACACACCTTGTGTGTGTGAGTTTTTGTTTTAATTAAATTCATTTTCAAATTTGGCAATCCTAGTCCCTCAAGTTTATCACCCATCATAGTTGCCACAAGTTTCTTCCCTTTACTTAATTTGCTAGACATTTAACTAGGTTTACTAACCTAGTTATTATACCTCATTTTGTTAAACATGATAACAAACTAGCAAATTAATAATCTGATTTTGGGGTGTTACATGGATCTGGCGGGCGTTGGAAGTTTTATGCTGCGTTGTGAATAAAGATGTCATCCATGGTTTTGAGGTTTGGGTTGGGTGTCTTATTCCTGGACGAGACACGTCTTCCAAACCTTGGTTTTATTTAATATCTTTTGATGAGTCCTTAGTGAACTCTAAAACAATTCGCATGGTTGTAATTTGAATTTGAAGTCTACGCTTTAAAACAATGTTGTGATGTTTTCAAACTTATTTAACGGATGACAAGTTTATGGTTTTATCATATAGTTGATGTTATGAATGGATGCATTAGTATTAAGAAAGTCACACCATAATCAGTGGCGGATCTTGCCCGTTGAACGTGCCAGGGCCGAAAGACACAGGCACTAAAAAATGCCCGGGCAAGCCCGGGCCAAACATAGTATATATAAAAAATTTCGATCGAAATGCGGAAAATTAGCACTACAACCGAAAAACTTGCCCGGGCCGTGGCCCTGCCAGAGCCCTATTAAGATCCACCCATGACCATAATCACGCTTCCGCAAAAGTCAGGGTGTGACAACGACAACGGTATCATCAGTTTCTCCCACAGAAGCTCAACCCAGAGGGTGATTTTTTGTCCAAAAATGAAATATTTGAATGGAAACAAACAGCCCATAGACAGTTACACACCCAACGGTCAAAACCCGAGACGCATGTGTTGGTTACCTTTCCCACGTACCCGACATGGTAACCACTACCCGACCACCTTAGCTGCGGGCCTACCTAACCAGCTTGTGCCAGTTTACCCTTCAAACCCGAGACGCATGTGTTGGTTACCTAAGTGGTGCCCCAAGCATCCTAAGAAAGAATTCAATATGCTTAGTATTTTATTATTCCTTTTATTTTACAAGATGGGGAGAAATGGAGTTAGGTTAATTGCTTAAAATAATTCATGGAGAAATTTGATGACAAACTTTTTTAGTCTTATCATGATAAGCTAGACGTGTGCCAAAGATATAAATAATTACTCTTCATTTGATCAAATTAACTATATTTCAACTTGGTTTATAGGTTCAATTCAAAACCACTATACTAGACATTTTTATCTAGGGATGACAATCAAACTCGAACCCGATGGGTAACTCAAAACTCGACACATTTGGACAAGTTTAGTGTCGGTTAATCGGTTTGGAACTAGTTTTTATTTTTTTTCACGAGTTTTGAGATTTGGTGATATACCCGTTTACCCAACCAGATTACCCGTTAAAGTGTACTCGTTTACCCGGTATAATTTCTTTTATATTTTTAAATATGTATATTGTAACACCTCAAAAATATTAAATTTGATTATTATGCTTAAAATAATATTTATCATGATGAGTAATAACTGGAACGTTTTAACCTAGTTATAAAATTTATTAATTTCTAGTGGTAATGATGAATAGAAATACGTAAAGCTAGTCGGAACATGTTGTTAACTAGTAAAGTGGATACAAAAATGGCTTAGTTATGACAAAACCAAACCCCATGGGCTGAATTTGGGTCATTTTCAAAGATGTGGGTATTTAAGAATGAAAAACATAAAACACACACAAGTGTGTGTGTGTGTCGTGACTTTGAGAGAAAGAGGAGGAACTCCTCCAAAACCCTAGAACTTGAAATCTGAGAAATTTGATTATACAAGATAACTACAACATAAGGTATGTCTTGATTTCATCTTTAGTTGAGTTCTCTAAGTTATGGAAAATTCATGAAAAGATGATCTAGTGACCTAATGACTAGAAAGATGAGTTTGTTGATTGTAGGAGTGATTTAGACTATCATAATTGTTGAGTATGTGAAATAATTGTTTTATGACATGTTTGGATGATTGTTCAGGCATGAAGGAAAGTGGGTTTCAACCTAAATGTGAATAGCGCCAATTTCATGTGTAGTAAATGGATGTGATGATATTGATTTATTGAACTTACATGTTAATTTGATTATAATTGATGATTGAACTTGTTGAGTTAAGATAAAGTGATAAGTGATGGATAACTTAAGCTAATGATGTAGCTAGAAAACAATGCCTACCAAGTGCTTGATAAAACACCTAAGTGAAAAACTTGAATAATTACTTGGCTAGAAATTTGATGAAAATGTTATGATATGCTTACTAGTGAATCCCTCATTGAAGAGACCTGAATGATGATATTCTAATGATCAAAGGGGTTTTGAACTTTAGGCGACTCAAGTGATAGTTCGGTAGGACAAGTGCGAAAGGACAATCGCCTTAAAGGAAAGCTTTAAGGTACGTAGCTTGATATTACGTTGTTTATTTTACCTAGCTATTGATGTTGTTAGAAAGAGTTGTTAAATGAATTGAATGGTGTTGTACTTTATACAAATGAAAAGGAAAGAATACGAGTTTTTAAATAAGTTAGCCGAGGGCATGTAAAACTAACGCATAAATGACCTGTGGAGTCATAGAGGCGAAAGTGATGCCCTACGAGAATGGACATGGTCAATGACCATGGCGAAAATGATTAAGAGTGATGGTTGATGCTCATGAGTGATAGTAATCACAAAAGCAAACTAAACAGGTCGTTTATGGTCCTTCAACGCCATAAACTAGATGACGGAGAGGTAAAGCCAAGGTATAAATAACTCGCGGAGTCATAGAGGCCGAGGTGTTGTCCGAGATACCAACTATGAGTCTATGACCCTTGATCATGGTTGGAATACGATAAGAACCCATGTTGAAAGAATACGGGTGACTTGAGCTAAAACGCTCAATGTCGCAAACGGGTTGGGTTGGGTATTAAGTTACCAAACTAAAAGAACAAAGCAAAAACTTGATAAACCCGAGTCCGGGTAATGGGTTACGGGTTTACAAATGATAAGAAATAAGTTTTAAAAAAGAAAAAAAAAACTGATCTGGGGCTTGTTTGGCAAAAATTGGCGAAATGGGTCATGGGTTGGAATGCTGCTAGTGCTGGCAGCCTTCACGAAAAGTGTCTTTTCCGCACCACGCGGAGTGTACACCAGGCCCTCCCGCGACGCGTGTGGAGCCTGGTCAACTGTCTGGTCAATTATTTCCTCCCTCCGCCACGTGAGGGAGACAAGGGGTCCTCCCGCGATGCGCGGGGCCCTCCAAAATTAAAATGTTATTTAATTTTTTGGTTTGACGGTTTTAGCGTTTGCTTAATTTCTAATCGTTATTATGGATTAACATGTCAGGTAATTCCAGTCTAAATTAAACGGACAAAGATCAAGTCAAATGAAGTACTGAACACTCATCGAACATTATATTCAGATCAACAACACAAGCATGCCAATGCTTGAAACCCTATATATTTCTGACTGGGAAAATCTAAGATCAATCAGTGAATTGAGTAACTCCACTTACCTCACCAGCCTGCGTATATCATTTTGTCCACATATCGTGTCACTTCCAGAGCTTCAGCTATCAAACCTCACCCGTTTGTCAATTTGTAAATGTGAAAGTATGGAGTCATTACCTGACCTATCGAATCTCACCTTTTTGTCAATTACTGATTGTAAACGTTTGGCGTCATTACCTAAGCTATCGAATATCACCTTTTTGTCAATTATTGATTGTGCACGTCTGGCGTCATTACCTATGCTATCGAATCTCACCTTGTTAAAAGATCTGGAAATCAGAAGGTGTCGAGGTATTGATGTTTCCGTTCATGGTGGGCGTTGGCCTCCCAAATTGTGTTCCCTTGAACTAGAAGGGTTGAAGAAGCTGATATCATAGTGGGGGGATCTGAATTTTCCAACTTCCCTTGTTGACCTAACGTTATATGGTGAACCCCATGTGAGGAATTTTAGTCAGTTGTCCCACCTTTTCCCTTCTTCTCTTAGATCTCTGTACATATTCGAATTTGATAATCTGGAATCACTATCAACGGGACTCCAACACTTCATATCCCTTCAACATCTCATCATTAGCAGATGTCCAAAGGTGAACGATCTACCAGAGACGCTGTTACCTTCAATTTTGAGTTTGAGTATATATGATTGCCCAAAATTGAAAGAAAGGTGTGAAGGAAGAGGCTCCCACTACTGGCGCCGTTAAAGTCTCTGTCAATGTTCTTTCCGTTATGTACAATTTAAACCCCAAAAACAACCGCCGTGATTACCTCTCCGCCGGTAAAACAAACCTCCCGTCAATTTACTTTATATTTTTTTCTAAGGGGGTGTTTGGTGTTGCGTTTTCAAAATTGATTATGCGTTTTCAAAATAGATTTTGCGTTTTCAAAACTGCGTTTTAAAAAAGCATGTAGGTACATGCTTCTCCAAAACTGCATTTTGGAGGCAGATAATCACTTTTTCATCCAAACACTTTTTTAGATTATTTATGTTTTACAAACGCAATAATCAAATAATCACCTTCAAAACGTAATCCCAAACACCCTCTAATTTATGTTTCACTTACCGGTATATGGGTTTACACACTTCACCAGAGGAAAATTGCTGAACTGTATACTTTTAGGTTCAGTTTTGTGTATGTATAACAGTATAAGTATACATACATAAATCATTGAAAGTATACTTTCAAGTTCAGTTTTGTTGCTGTCTGGTCAAAATCGCCTGTACAGCGACTGTACGGCGTTGTTGTGGTTGATGTATGGCGTTGTAGTGGTAGGTTGATCTGTTGTAGTAGGGTTTTGGTGCCGCCATTGATGGTGAGCTTGAGCTTTGTGAGAGATAACTTAAACCCCCCCCCCCCCCAATAGTTTCTCTCTCTTCAATTTCCCCCCATTTTTTAAACGTTAATAACTCTTTCATACGACATTATTTTTTTATAAAAATTGCACCAAAAAACGAGCGTTTTTTTATCTTTAAAACGAGTATACTATTGCTATATTTAAAAAAAAAATTTAAAACCCAGTTGCGTAAAACGCAATAGAAAAACCCCCAGTTACGTAAAACGCAATGAAAAAAAAAAAACCTAAAAAATGACATTTTTCTAAAACGCAATGCACAAAAAACACAAATAAATGACTTATTTGTAAAACGCAATGGCCAGAAAACACAAAGAAATGTCTTATTTCTAAAACGCAATAGCCTAAAAACTCAAAAGAAAATGTACTTTCTAAAACACAATGGACTAAAAACACATAAAAATGTGTTTTACCTAAAACGCAATGCACAAAAAACACAAAGAAATGTCTTATTTGTAAAACGCAATGGCCAGAAAACACTTAAAAATGACTCATTCTAAAACGCAATTGCCTAAAAAACAAAAGAAAGTGTTCTCTGTAAAACGCAATGGACTGAAAACACCTAAAAAAGTGGTTTACCTAAAACGCAATGCACCAAAAACACTTCAAGAATGTGTTTTTCTAAAACGCAATGACCAGAAAACACCAAAGAAAGTGTTCTTTCTAAAACGCATTGAACCATGACAATAGTTTTGTCTGTGCTGTGAATTGTCTGTGCTGTGAACTGTCTGAACCAATGCAGTTTACGAATGCAGTTTCCAGAGGCAATTTACAGAATTTTTTTTTTGATGCATTTTTATTACAGCAATTTACGAATGCAGCTCAACCCCAGCCAGGGGCTCTGCCCCTTGGACCCCGCCAGGGGCTGCCGCCCCTGGGACCCCGCTACCAGGGGCGCTGCCCCCGGACCCC
>JARYGA010005474.1:0-28187 GCA_030545235.1 Helianthus tuberosus
GATTAACAAAAACATGGAAAGATTAGAAAATCAAACCATAAACAAGTACTAGACTAAGGATCCGGGTAGTAATCGAGCTAAACGAGACAATGTGGCTTGAATCCGGGTGAAAGCTAATGCCTCCGGAGCCTGAAAATCGCCTGAGAAGCTCTCCAAAAATCCAGAAAATCGAACAAAAAGTTTCTGCTGTGTTTTTATACTTTTTGCTGTTGCACGGTCGTTCTCCATATGGAACGACCGTTCACTTTATTCAATTATTGGGGATGGGTCACCATACCGCATACGTCATCAGATCGTTGACCAGATTCGAAATGGCACGACCGTTCTTTGTGTGGAACGGTCGTTCAGTTCCGGGTTACATGTTGCACGCCCAGTCGCACCGATCGTTCATCACCGAGACTCTGCTGATTCACCGGAGACGCACGGTCGTTCCTCAGGTTGAACGCCCGTTCTTCACCTAGTCGCTTGTTTTCCTGGAACGACCAGTCGCACCTCTCGTTCATTGCCGAGATGATCAAGTTTGTCGGAGATGCACGACCGTGCCACAGGTGGAACGGTCGTTCCATAGGCCCAGTTCAGAATCCTTAACAGAATGTCTGCAGCTTCGTCGTTTTGTCCGGAAAATCCTCGTTTTTGCTATCATCTTGTCTGGAATGCAGTTTTAGGCCTGTAAACATAAATGTAGATAAATAAGTATCCGAATGACGGTTTTACGGCCAAAAACGCATAAAATAGGGGTAAAACGGGGGACTAAAATATGTGTAAATTAACGAATATCAAATCTCCCCACACTTGAACCTTGCTTGTCCTCAAGCAAGCTAAACTAAAAAGCAATAAAAGACATAAACAAATAAGAACGATAATTTACACACTATTTTATTGAAGACTAATATATAAACGGTTAGCCGGTTTGTCGAAAGACAACATCAAAAGATTCAAACCCAACAAGCATATGCAATTTTAAAAAGCGACAACCAAAAAGCCAAGACTAAACATTTAATTGACTCACATGTTAATCTTCACCCAACTCACAATGTTCACACACACTCGGTTTTATTTATGAATCATACATAAAATGTGTATGCGTAAACACTCAACGCCTAGTCAATGAAATGTGCAATATCATAAGCTTGTCATAAGATCTCGTCTCCACCAACTAACATGTAAATAAGTGTAAATCAAGAGGTCTTTACGGGTTATAACATTAGGCTTGGGCGAAGGGTATGGAAGTGGACATTTAAAGTGGCGAAAATGGTTAAAACTCGGTAGTAGCGTTTAACTAGCAAGACAATACTACAACTATACATACAAACGCCTTAAAAAGGCGACTAAAGCGCAATCGAGCTTATCAACAAAATTTTTAACATTTAAGCATTCAAAATTGCTCGATTTCTATCAACTTCACCCTATTTTAGGGTGTTTTATTTATTTATTTATTTTTTCAAACTATACAATGAAATATAAACAAAAACAAGCTAGTTAAACTATTATTTAAACCGAGTTTCAACACTAAAAAGGTTTAAAAACATAAAAAGGCTAAATTTGGTTAAGTGGGCGATAATGTGGGTAAACAAAGGTGAACAGGAAGGCTCGACATGGTTAATCCTAAAGGGTAATATAAGGTGAACGGGAAGCACAACACAAAGAACAAGGTACACAACAAAGGGGTAATCTAAGTGCCTCTATCACGTTTACACAAATCCGCACGTTCATGGTCTTAACAAGCATACTAGTGACAAGTTCTAAATTGCACAAAACATCCGGCTCACTCCTATATCCGTAATGAACAAATATATAACAATCTAGGCTCAAATATGCTCACGTAACGGAAGGAATGGGTAAAAGTGTGAAAACTATCATGTAAGTCTTTCTTTGTTTGTCACGCTTTCCGGTTTCCTTTTTCAAAAATATTTTACTTGTCGAGTTTTTATCAAGTCCGATGTTTTCTAAAACACAACCAACCGGTTTATTTACCAACATATATACAAAACACAAGTATTTTTAAATGATTTTTCTGATTTTCTGTTTTTTTTTTATAATAATAAGAGGACAAACAAAGCTAAGTTAACAAAGTTAACCCCCTCCCCACACTTGAACTTCGCATTGTCCCCAATGCGAGACCCGAAATATAGATAAAGGGATAAAAAATACTCCCCTCAAGATGATGTTGGTGCCACGAGACTTCCGAAGCTCTAACTGGTACGTGCTCCGGTCCAAGATCCGATAGATGAAACCTGCGAGTATGTCATGTGCACCCAAAATATAACAGAAACAGAAAAAATCAAATAACAACCATAATGTACATAAATACTAACATCCAAACAAAACACAAAGGAAATTGTCTGAAAATACATATCCGGGGTGTTTTAAATAATAGTCAAAATAAACACCCAAATAAAAGTAAAGTACTGAAACATAAAACACCACCAAATGTAATCATCACCGCCAACTACTCATCATCATCGTCATCATGTCTCGTGCCAGATGGGCCCTGATCGCCATAGCCAGGGGGGTTCCACGGTGGGAACTCTGGCGGGTGCTGAAAATAGTCGGGGTATGCATGATGCATCTCCCCGAAAAGATAAGAAAACCCCGCAGACACCCCCTGGTATAAAGTATCCTGGCGATGCTGAAGCTGGTCATGTGTGGCCCTAATCTCTGCCTGGCTGGCCCTAATCTCGTCCTGGCTAGCCCGGATCTGGTCCTGGCTAGATCTGATCTCGCTGAAGTAGGTACCATGCTGCTCCTGCGTAACACGCATATCCTGGAACTGCTGGTAGAAAGTGGGCCAATCCTCATGCTGATGAAAAGCATGGTGCTGCGGCGAGTGCGGTGGTGTCTGTGGCTGGTGTTGCTCACCCATCTCAACATCTTCCTCTTCCTCCTCACGCTCCTCCTCATCTGGAGGTAACGGGTCCCAGACCTCGCCATTCAATCCCCTCAACCTATCTCCCCTCTCCAACTCAGCAATCACCCCCATGAACTTCAGAGACCGGATATCAACATGCACCCCCTCAGTGATCAAAGTGAGACCCCTAATCACCCCCGGCGTCATATAGCGCTCATTGTACGCTATTTCGGTTACATACGAACCGCCATGTATCTCACTATTATGGGTCCGCCCCGAACACTTAACAAAGTACTCAGCCATTCGCGCGGCGAGGTTGATTGGTGCTTTGTCAACCAACGCATATAGAAAAAGCAAGTCAGGTGTTGGACAGTTACCTTGACTGTCCATGCGTCCGCATATAGAATGGCTAAAAACATGGTGCATCACTCGCACCAGAGGGTCTCGGAGTCGTGAAGCCTTTGACATCCGTGGGTTGTAGGGGTCTCCAATAGCGTTACGTGCCCAGAATGCATCCCGCGCTGCATCATTAGGGAAGTTGAACCGATCATTGAAGACGTCGGGATCATCCATGTCATCCCTCGTGTAAATCCCTAACCTCCGTCCCAAACGACCCACCGACCATGTATGCCATCGCCTACATAACCTGAAGGTTACCCGATTCCTGTAGCGGAAATCGGGCTCTGTATGTGCAACCGGCCTTTCATACTGATACGATGCGAAGAATTCAATAGTCAACTCCTGGTAAACGGGTCGGTTGCAACCGACCAGGTTTGCTAGCGCGGGAGTCATCATTTCATCAAGTCGGTCATATTGATTTAGTTCTCGCATGACCTCCCAGTCCAACCATCGGGGTTCGCCAAACTGTCCCCGTCTCGCCCACAATGCATTGCGCTTCGCTATGCATAACGCTTCTTTCTCAATGTTGGGGTCAAACTGCAGGAAAGGGTGATCCATCTGTAATGGGGAATATTGTTTGAAAGACAGAAACAGGAGAGAAATGAGTTGAAAACAAGCGAGCAGCCAATTATGAAGAAACTGTCTAACTGAACTGGGCGAATGGCACGGTCGTTCTTCGGGACGCACGGTCGTGCGTCACCGAGAACTAACAGGCCAAGCCCAGCGATATCGAGAACAAGCTGGTGAGGCACGACCGTTCCACACGGGGAACGACCGTGCAACTCCGAATCTGCAGACTTCGACCCCTGAACTTAGAACAATCTGAACTTTTGCAAAAATTTCAACAAGTATTGGGTCAACAGGGGTCTGAAAGTCAACCGGGTGTTCACGATACTTCGATTCAACAAGGGTTAGGGTTTCGATTTGTTTATGAAGAGAACCCTAAAAAATTCCACGAAGAATCGGAAGAAAACTACACTACAAAGCAAGAAAACAAGAAATCTAACACTAGAGACGTACCGTGCGAAGTTGGGTGTTAGATCGTGCGAAAAATCGTGCGATATGGTGAAAAATCGCCCTGGAACGGTCTGCAGCGGCTAGGGTTCGCGAATGAGGGATTTTGCAGCAGATAATGGTATATATAGTGTGCAAAATGACCAAATTGCCCTCAGCCTGTGGCACGGTCGTTCCTGGTATGGAACGGTTGTGCGTCACCGACATCGTGCAAACCCCATAGCGCGTACTCGGAAATGCACCGAAGGTGCGATCTGCCATGCCGGCTTCCTCGGAATCGCACGGTCGTGCGACCCGAGGAACGATCGTGCATCAGCTGCAGATTCAGATTTCTGCAGAAGCTATTTCCAGCACCCGTTTTTCGCCGTTTTTTCGACACACCAACTGTTCTAACAATATTGCAATACAGAACCTTCGCCCGGCATGTATGGAAACTAAACAAATTAACGTAAACTACCTAACTAACCTAAATTACGCTAAAACTACAAAAACAAATAAAAGGACAATTTTGCCCTTATAGCGCCAAAGACGCTCCTGCTGCATTTTTGTCCGCGAGTCAGCAGCGTAGACTCATGCTAAATTTTTGTCGACGAGTCGATAGCAAGACTCAAAGCTAAAAACTAGAAAAACAACTAAAAAGTACGAAACTACCCCTAAAGCGCAAAATACGCTCTTGCTACATTTTTGATCCGCGAGTCAGTAGCGTAGACTCTCTCCTCCCCACACTTATGATGTGTACGGGGTTTGGAGTTCAATCACCTCCACCGCCGATTCTATCGGCCCGGCAACGTACAACTTCAACCGGTGACCATTTACCTTAAATGTAACGCCATCCGCGTTCTCTACTGCAACAGTACCATACGGAAATACTTCCTTAACCGTGTATGGTCCTGTCCAGCGTGAATGAAGCTTCCCAGGAAATAAGCGCAGCCTAGAATTGTACAGAAGAACAAGATCACCCGCTTGGAATTCTTTATGGTTCTTCAAGCGTTTGTCGTGAAGTTTCTTCGTGCGCTCATTGTAGAGTACGGAGCTTTCGTAGGCTTGGTGCCGCAATTCTTCCAATTCATGAATTTGGAGAAACCGGGCTTCACCTCCGGTTCTTAGGTCCAAATTCGTGGTTTTCAATGCCCACATAGCCTTGTGCTCCAACTCAACCGGTAAATGGAATGCCTTTCCGTATACCAACCTAAAGGGGGTGGTCCCTATAGGGGTCTTATAAGCTGTACAGAATGCCCATAATGCCTCATCAAGCTTGTCCGACCACTCCTTGCGGTTCGCTCCAACCGACCGCTTAAGGATGCGCTTAAGCCCCCGGTTCGTGACCTCCACCTGCCCGCTTGTCTGCGGATGATAGGGCGTGGACAAACGGTGATACACACCGTATCGGGACAAAGCCTTTTCAAGCTGTGTATTACAAAAATGAGTCCCTCGGTCACTAATGAGCGCTTTCGGAGCGCCAAATCGGGCGAACAAACTCTTCAGAAACCTCACAACTACTCTGGCGTCATTAGTGGGTAAGGCTTGCGCCTCTGCCCACTTTGATACATAGTCAACAGCCACGAGTATGTACTTGTTTCCGCGTGAGGGGGGGAATGGTCCCATGAAGTCTATCCCCCAAACATCAAAGACTTCACAAACCTGTATCCAGTTCTGGGGCATTTCGTCGCGTGCCGATATGTTCGTCGCCCTCTGACAAGCATCGCACGCCTTCACCCAACCCTGCGCGTCACGGAAAATGGTCGGCCAGTAAAACCCGGAATCCAACACCTTCTTCGCGGTGAAGTTGGCTCCGTGGTGGCCTCCGGTAGGTCCCTCATGACACTGGCGCAGAATGTCGGTCGCCTCAGACCCAGATACACATCTCCTAATCACCTGATCAGCACCCACCTTGAACAAGAAAGGGTCGTCCCATATGTAGTGCTTGAGATCCGAAAAGAATTTCCTCTTTTGCTGGTGAGTCAATTCTTTAATCAGAATTCTACAAGCCTGATAGTTCGCAAAGTCAGCGAACCATGGCGACTCATCACATATCTCAACACCCATCAAAGATTCGTGTGGGAACTTATCATTGATTGAATCCCAACGCGAATCCTCGATGTCTCCGTGCTCTAACCGAGACCATGGTTGTAGAAATCGGCCTAGGCGGCCGATTAATCGCCGCCTAGGCGCTAGTCGGTAGTCTACTGACTAATTTTAACCTAGTCGGTCCAATTAATCGGTAATCGGTCAAAGTCGGTCGTAGGCGGTCGTAATCGGTGAAAATCGGTCCTAGGCGGTCAAAAATCGGATTAATCGGCCTATATTAATCGGTCAAAATCGGATAAAATCGGTCCTAGGCGGCCCTAGGCGGTCCTAGGCGGTCAGAATTGGTCAAAATCAGTCAAAATCGAACCATACTATCTGAAACTTGAAGTATTTATGTGAATTTTGAAGTATTATTTTTATATTATTGGGTATATATATATAATTTTGAAAAAATACATATAAAAATCCCATTCCGATTAATCCCGATTAATCCCTATTAATCCCGATTAATCCCTAGGCTGTACCTCACCGCCCGACTAGCGCCTAGCGCCTTCTACAACATTGACCGAGACAGATGGTCGGCAGCTACATTCAAAGCACCCTTTTTGTCTTGTATCTCAATATCAAACTCTTGCAGCAACAGGATCCATCTGATTAGACGCGGTTTAGCGTCCTGCTTGCTGAAGAGGTATCTAATGGCTGCATGATCAGTGTATACAACGGTTTTTGAAAGCACTAAATACGATCTAAACTTATCAAATGCGTAAACGACCGCCAAGAGCTCTTTTTCAGTCGTGGTATAATGCTCTTGAGCGTCGTGGAGAGTTTTACTCGCATAGTAGATCGGATGGAAGTGCTTTTCCTTCTTTTGACCCAGAACGGCCCCTATAGCGTAATCACTCGCGTCGCACATGATTTCAAACGGCAAACTCCAGTCCGGTGCGTCTAAAATAGGGGCCTCTACCAACTTTTGCTTGAGGAGGTCAAAAACCCTCAAGCAATCATCTCCAAACACGAACGGAGCATCTTTCTCTAACAAACGAGTCATGGGTCTGGCGATTTTGGAAAAATCTTTGATGAATCGCCGATAGAACCCGGCATGACCGAGAAAGCTCCGTATAGCACGAACAGAGGTGGGGGGCGGAAGTCGTGATATAACGTCGACTTTAGCTGGATCGACTTCCATGCCCGCGTGAGAGATTTTGTGTCCCAAAACTATGCCCTCCTTCACCATGAAGTGGCATTTCTCCCAGTTCAGGACCAGATTGGTCTCCTCACACCTCTTCAACATTCTTTTCAAATTTTCCAGACATTGATCAAAGGAATCCCCAAATACCAAAAAATCGTCCATGAACACCTCCATGGAATCCTCAATCATGTCATGGAAAATTGCGACCATACATCGCTGGAAAGTAGCCGGCGCGTTACACAGCCCAAACGGCATACGCCGGTAGGCGAATGTACCGAAGGGACAGGTAAATGTGGTCTTCTCCTGGTCCTCAGGAGCGATAGGAATTTGAAAGTAACCCGAGAACCCATCCAGAAAACAATAATATAACTTCCCTGACAGACGCTCCAACATTTGATCAATGAATGGAAGCGGGAAGTGGTCCTTGCGGGTGGCGTCGTTGAGTTTGCGATAATCAATACAAACCCGCCATCCAGTGACCGTCCTGGTTGGAATGAGCTCATTCTTATCGTTTGTGACCACAGTCATGCCCCCCTTTTTGGCCACTACCTGCACAGGACTGACCCAAACAGAGTCGGAAATAGGATAGATCATACCAGCATCTACCAACTTAATCACTTCCTTTTTAACGACTTCTTGCATGTTCGGGTTCAGCCGCCTCTGGTGCTGCGCACACGGCTTGAACTGATCCTCCATAAGAATTTTATGTGTACAGAAGGAGGGATTTATACCTTTTATGTCCATGATTTTCCAAGCGATTGCTTTCTTATGAAGTTTCAACACATTAAGCAGTCTGCTCTTCTCTTCTCCCGCCAATCCAGATGAAATAATGACAGGCAAATGACGCTCCTCATCAAGAAATGCGTACTCCAGGTGCGGTGGGAGCTCTTTAAGCTCCAAGGTAGGAGGATCTTCTACTGAAGGCTTCGACTTCACTTCACTCTCGCGATCAATTTCTGTGAAACGATCCGGACTCTAGGGACTATCATCACCAATCTGATAGACTGGCTGCTCAAAATAGTGGCCCTCCTGCGTAATGCCATCTAAGTCCCCACACAACAGATGTGTCTCTGAATCTATCTCCTCGATCGTACCCTGGAAATGTGTGCTCACATAAGTGTCGACGATGTCAACATAATAGAGCGCGTCGTCCTGACTCTGAGGATGCTGCATAGAATGTTTAATGTCAAACGTCACATGCTCATCATCTACTCGAAGTGTGATCTGGCCCGCCGCCACGTCCACAATCGTCCGGGCGGTATTCAAAAATGGGCGTCCGAGTATCAGAGGCACTCTCGAGTCCTCATCCATGTCCAGGATAACAAAATCCACGGGAAATACAAACTTGTCAATCTTAACAAGCATATTCTCTACAAACCCGCGTGGATACTTGACAGAACGATCCGCAAGTCGAATACTCATCCTTGTAGGTGACGGCTCACCTAGATCCAACTTTGTAAAAACCTTATAGGGCATAAGGTTTATACTCGCTCCTAGATCTGCTAACGCATTACTGACAGATAGATCGCCAATGAGGCAAGGAAGCGTGAAACTGCCTGGATCTCCCATTTTTGTAGGCAGGCGATTCTGGAGAATAGCAGAGCAGCTTTCATTCATAACCACACAAGACATGTCCTCAAGTTTTTGCTTGTTTGAGAGGATGTCTTTCAGAAACTTCGCATACTTTGGCATCTGTGCCAAAGCTTCAACAAACGGTATGTTTATATGCAATTGTTTAAACATTTCGAGAAACTTACCGTTTTGTTCATCCATCTTCTGCTTCTTCAACCTTCCTGGGTAAGGCACTGGAGGCGTGTAACCTGTGACCGGCTCCTGGACTTGTGCTGTACTTGCTGGGCGTAGCCTGGCATGCACCTCATCCGGTGTGTCGGTCGGGACCGCTTCAGTGATCGGTGGTGAGTCCGATATGACGGGTCCGGTAGGTTTTCCACTCCTGGTCATCACCGCATTCACATCTCTGTGCGGGCCCGGGTTTGTCTCAGTATTGCCCGGGAGACCACCCTGGGGTCTCTTTGACATCATCTGTGCCAGCTGACCAACCTGATTCTCTATGTTCTGAATCGAGGCCTTGTGGCTCCTCATTTTTCCTTCATGAGAGAGAAAACGATCCTCGCTCTGCTGGTAGCGTTTTTCAGCTAACTGATTCGCGCTCGAGGAGCTAGTAAGAAGCTGGGACATCATCTCCTCCAGCTTAGAACTAGACTGAGGGGCCTGCTGCTGGGAACTACTCCCAGAGCCCTGATTCTGATGCGGGTATGAACGCTGTTGGTAGGATTGGTTGTACTGCTGGAACTGCTGACCCTGACCCTGCTGCTGCTGCGCTGGAGCGCGCGGAGTGAATCCCAAAGGATTTTGATTGCCTGTCTTCGCACGCCACCCAAAATTTGGGTGATTTCTCCAACCGGGATTATAGGTGTTACTGTAAGGGTTGTTCTGCGGCCAAACTTGGTTACTCACGAAATCTACCTCTTCGTGGCCCTCGTATCCGACTCCCTGAAAACATGCCCCAGGCTCGTGTGACACACCACACTGGTCACAACCCGAGCCCGCATGCGCAATCATCTGGGACCTGTCGAATCTCGATGCGAGAGCCGAGATTTGTGCAGTAATAGCCGTATAGTCGTCGACAGCATGCACTCCTGCGCGGGATCCTGATGATGATGATGTAGCCCGACTTCTATCTCCTTCGCGGCGAGAGCTAGACTTCAACGCAGCCTTTTCACTGATATCGTAAGCCTCATTGGGCGTCTTTGTCCCCAAATCGCCTCCTGAATTCATATCTAATCGCTCCTGCGTATTGTAGCTAAGCCCCTGATAGAATGTCAAGACTAACTGTCTCTTGGTGAACCCATGATGTGGAACATCAAGTAACAGATCATTGAATCTCTCCCACGCTGCATGCAACGACTCCCCTTCATCCTGACGAAAGGTCACCACTCGGTTCCTTAACTTGGTTGTCTTCTCGGGTGGAAAGTACTTCTTCATAAATAGCTCCGCCAACCCATTCCAGGTCCTGATGGACCCAGCTGGCAGTGACATAAGCCACGCTCTGGCTTTGTCACGCAGTGAGAAAGGAAACAACCTCAACCGAACGGCGTCCTCCGAAACATCCCTCATTTTAAACGTGGAACAAACTTCGAGAAAAGCCGCAATATGTCGTCCGGGATCCTCATGTTCGCGTCCGTCGAACTGCACCGAATTCTGCACCATATTAATTATACTAGATTTAATTTCAAAATTAGGTGCATCTATAGTAGGTCTAAGGATACTCGGCTCCAGGCCTGACGCTCCAGGCTGATTAGACTCATTCAATGGTCGCTCGTCGTCTGCCATGATTATGTTTCCTCCTGAGCCCTCGGCTTCAGTAGGTACCACCGAATCCGGCCCACCACTGGCGAGCAGTAGCCCAACCGCACGCCCTTTTGCGCGAAGACGCCTCCGAAGATCACGTTCGGGTTCGTCTGACGGTTCAACAAGTTCTGGAGCGGGGGTCGAGAACATCAACCTGCGAACGAAAATTTGACACGGTGAATATTTTATTAATTAAATAATGTTGTTGTTTTTTTCTCAGCTGAATAGAAGCAGAAAGTTATTATAAATGGGCTGAAAATTTTATAAAAATCCGAAAAATGGCCCGAAATTTTATAAAAATTCAACACAATAAATAAATGAATCGACTAATACAAAAATGGCTTTAGGGTGCCGAAAACCCAAAGAATAAGTGAATAAATAAATCCGGATCAAATAAATAAATGAAACAAAAATAACGCAAAAATGAATAAATCGAATAAAACAAGAAATATTAACAAATAAATAAACAAATAAATAATCAAGAAATTATACACAAATATTAACAAGTATATACACCGATAACCAAATGACCCGGGTCGTTCCTAAAACTCGCCATTTCCCCGGCAACGACGCCAAAAACTTGACGTGTGCGTATATATACATAATTTTGCAATGAATTACACACGATTGGGTTTTAAATTTATAAAAGTGATTATTTTACTTTTACATCAAAACACACACGAAAGAGGCAAGTGTACCCCGTCATATATGTAATAAAGTATCGGTAAGAACCAAGTATCGATCCAAGGAAATGGGCGGAGAAATAATACTAGACCTTTGTCACTAAACTACCGGTAAAAACATAGGTTTGTTGATTTTAAACTAAACTAAAGTAAGCATAACCAAATACATAATAAAAACATAATAGATAGTAGATAAAAAGCCTTGCTAAATACACAACCACAGCATGTCAACTAAGTCAGTTTTGGCACTAGAAGCATTCGGTCAATATTCCAATTTAAGACAATTAGTATCCCTTTCGGGAATCCTAACATGACAATCATTCGAAAAGTTAAAACGATAAACACACTTTAACCACCTAAAATTGTTCTTTAACGTGCAATTGATAAATGTCTATGAAAATCTCTTAAAAATAAGTTAGTCAGCCGTTAGGATTATTCTAACCTCACTTAAACAAGGAAAGCGACACCGATAAACACAATGCAACCACCGAGACAAGCATAAACTAGATTAAATCACAACCGAGTTCATTTTACAAATCTTGCACAATAATTCACTGAGATAGCAATTTTGGCCTAAACTACTAACTAAGCTAACAAATCATGGCAAGAATTTATAACGACACCATCTAACCCCTTTAGGTCCTTACGTGACGACAAGCTCTCTTGATTAACAATAATTACATTTTATTAAATCACTAACCATTTCTAGTATCATGATGCATACATTTAAACCAAGTTAAACTAGTTAACCAAATTCAAAGTTTACTAATACAAGATTAATTAAGCTTCATTTTTCAACTATCTTAACTAACCAAGCACCAATCATCCAACATAATTACTTATAATCAAGAATTCAATATCAATAACAAGGTTGCAAACTAATCATCAAAGATAATCATAGAAAATACTTCAAGTGTCATTACAAACAAAGTTTAACACACTAATGGCAGTAATCTAGCAAGGGATTGTTTGTGTTTTTGCCCAAAGGCTACAATAATACATAAACAATAATCTAAGTACTTGAAAGATTAACAAAAACATGGAAAGATTAGAAAATCAAACCATAAACAAGTACTAGACTAAGGATCCGGGTAGTAATCGAGCTAAACGAGACAATGTGGCTTGAATCCGGGTGAAAGCTAATGCCTCCGGAGCCTGAAAATCGCCTGAGAAGCTCTCCAAAAATCCAGAAAATCGAACAGAAAGTTTATGCTGTGTTTTTATACTTTTTGCTGTTGCACGGTCGTTCTCCATATGGAACGACCGTTCACTTTATTCAATTATTGGGGATGGGTCACCATACCGCATACGTCATCAGATCGTTGACCAGATTCGAAATGGCACGACCGTTCTTTGTGTGGAACGGTCGTTCAGTTCCGGGTTACATGTTGCACGCCCAGTCGCACCGATCGTTCATCACCGAGACTCTGCTGATTCACCGGAGACGCACGGTCGTTCCTCAGGTTGAACGCCCGTTCTTCACCTAGTCGCTTGTTTTCCTGGAACGACCAGTCGCACCTCTCGTTCATTGCCGAGATGATCAAGTTTGTCGGAGATGCACGACCGTGCCACAGGTGGAACGGTCGTTCCACAGGCCCAGTTCAGAATCCTTAACAGAGTGTCTGCAGCTTCGTCGTTTTGTCCGGAAAGTCCTCGTTTTTGCTATCATCTTGTCTGGAATGCAGTTTTAGGCCTGTAAACATAAATGTAGATAAATAAGTATCCGAATGACGGTTTTACGGCCAAAAACGCATAAAATAGGGGTAAAACGGGGGACTAAAATATGTGTAAATTAACGAATATCAGTGTAACAACCCTTGCCAAAATTGTTATTTCTTATTTTGATAATGCACATTAGGAAACCCTAATTGAGACCCCCAAGTAGTATGGCGCGACCCATAATTTTAAAAACAACCAAAACTAGGATCAGGGCCCCCTAAAACTCAAGGGGGGGTATCCCCTAATTGATAATTATCCCTAAAAACGAAGATAAAACGTAAAAATTTTATCAAATTGACTCATCAAGGCTAAGCAGGACACCAGGCACCCCTAGCCTAGGTGGGTCGCTGTCACGACACGCGCCAGGGTCTAGGGGACCTGGCGCGACACGCGGGGGAGGACAAAATCCAGTATATATATCAGGGGTTTGGCACTTGCATGGAGAACTTGTTACGATGAAAAATTTAGTTACGAACGTTGAGTTATACGCTGTTTCGTTCAAAAACACACACAGTCCCGAACCTTTGCTACGATAACAGGGTAATAACTCAATCACTGATACGATACAATGTCCGATCGATTAAACCCGATCCGATGGATGTTTAAGTGCTGCCTGAATACAGGCTATACTTTGTCATTCGTCGTGAGGGTTTCGATCTTGTGAAATTATTGTAAATGTTGAATTAAGTTACTGACCTAGTTTCGTTTGCATTGTTATTTTAACTAGGTTACCAGGCTTAATCAGTAGGCAGACTATGTCCAGTTAAACTTGCAATGTGAGTCATTCTCTTTTTATCAAATCGCTTTACAAAACCTTAAATGTTTTCCAGTTATACTTTGCAGTGATTAAGTCTTTGCTAATCTTAAGTTACTGGCAGTAAGTGGGGTATTGTGCACATTACTGTTGTTTTATCACTTTAGGTGGGCGAGCCTAATTAGTGATATACGTCACTTTTGGGTGACAGGACCCAATAGTGATATGACCACAGTCATAGATCCGGTCGAGTGACAATTGAACCAGCTAATTATAAGATAGGGGCAAATGTGAAAACTCTTAATGCCGTAATTTATAACCATGTGTTGTTTGTACAAATTGAATGACTCGCCAGTATTTCCTCGCTGATAAATTCTTTTTAAACATGTTTCGGGTGATTTACTGTGAACAAGGAAAAGTGCCGTTTAGCACTCCAGCTTGAATGAAGTGGCTCAGTAAATAAATAAACATGTTTTTGTAATTAAGGAATTTCCCAGTGAAATTCATTTATTGTAAATTACGGGGTTTGTCACGAAACATGAAATAAAATAAATGGGTGTTTTCAGTTTAAACGATCCTGTTAAAATTTCCGCTGCCAAATTACACACCAATACCACGGGTTTCTGTCCCCCGGCTGCCGGACCGGGAAACTGGGTCGGGGGCCGTGACATGCGCATTGGGCGGTCAGCTGACCGCTGCTGTCAGTGCGTGGGCATACCACTTGCTGGTTTGGTCACGGAAGTCAAAGTGACAGTTCCACTTGTAAAACAATAAGATGCGGTTTTGCACCGCATCGCTATGTGCGGTAATCTGAGCACAAACCAAACATTTCTATTGCTGCTCTGCGCGCGCCCGTGTAGGACTGCAACCTGGAAATGTGTTTGACGAAAAGTGAATGTAGTAAGCTACTATCATTCTTGGTAGTAATTACTGCAACCCTTGTATGTTGACGAAAACAGCCATTTTTATATACAAGGTAAGTCTTCTCATCTTTCCCCGAGAGGGAAAGCAAACCGGGTTTGTGCGTGCCCGAGCAAACGGAGGTAAATCCTGTCTGTAGGGGCTATGAGCCGGGTGATGGTCACTCGCGCCCAAGCGTGATACGAGATTTGGGACCTTACCCCTTCAAATACCATAAGCAATGATGGCAACATTAAACCTCTTAGGAATTAGGATTAGAGTTAAATGTAATTTTAGTCCCTATGGTTTGGGTCGTTTTGCTGGTTTAGTCCTAAGGCTTCATTTTTGGTATGTAGATCCAAAAATGTTTCACCATTCCCATTTTAGTCCACATGATTAAATTCATCCATTTTTTCTGTTAACGAAAAGGGCAATTCGGTCATTTTATATGTAATTCTGTTAACTAGAAGGGCAATTCGACTATATAAAATGACCGAATTGCCCTTCTCGTTAACATAAAACATGGATGGAGTTAACCCAGTGGACTAAAATGGCAACGGTGAAACCTTTTTGGACCCACAGACATGAACTAAAATAGCATTTAACTAAAATAGCATTTAACTCTTAGGACTAAACTGTCAAAATGACCCAAACCACATGAACTAAAATAGCATTTAACTCTTAGGATTATTAAAAAATATCAAACCATGTCACGAGGAGTTGCTAAAAAAAAAGATAGGACATTTAAGAGTCAAACCCATCATCATTTGTTAGAACACAAGGGATTTCCCACTATAAAATATTATGGGGTCTAACTAATTATTTTTATAAAGTGCGTATAAAATTTAATAAACTGGTTCTACTAAATATTTCAAAAACATTTGGGTCGGAGGAACTAACCCACTCCAAGTGGGTCTGCCAGGTAAAAGGTGGTCCGACATTGTATATTCCTTTCTCAGATAAAAATAAAAGACGTGATATGATTATAAAGTTTGCTTAATATATTATACTCTAAAGTATGGTCTAAAGGGTCATGCTCTACCACTCAAACATGATTTAGGATTAGTCTAAAGGGTCAAGCTAAGGCGCCGCTCACTAAAATCTATCATGCACCATACCGTTATTAATTATACTAATAAATTATATCAACAACTTTTTTTTAATTTAGCTTTAAGATTTTTTAAACATTATACCACATGATTAGATTTGGACCAATATTTTCTTTTTTAATCTGCTTAATAATAAAATATATCAATAATCTTTTTTAATTATATCAATAATTTTTTTTTAATTTGCTTCTAACTTCTTTCTAGATGCAACTCCTTTCAAGTATACTTAAAATTATGTCAACTTATAAAATTAACTACTCTAAAAACCCCGCGTTGCGGGGTATATAACCATGTTTAGTAGTACGCAAAGCAAAAGGCAACCAAAACTGGGAAAATCTTAAAGCAAAACGTGAATTTATACTGTCACGTGACATAAAACGCATGTAAAGAAAAACACGAACTTATACGACACCACAGTGTAAACCGTAGCTGGTGTAAAATATAGACAAACTCAAATTTATACCGGTGGGTCATAGAAATAGTTCTTAAAGTAATAAATACCACTTATTTATTGAACTAACATAATCATTTTTTTAAATATATAAGTTATTTGATATTTAATATTTAGAAAACACTACCAAATATCATTACCAATGTTTTCAAAACAGGAGCGGTAATCAATCCAGTGTATTGTTGATTCACTGGGTGAGTCTGTCAATTTGATAATTATGAAAGATAAAAATAAAGAAAGTGTAATATATATTTGATAATAGCTTTTGCATGTTTAAACCAAATTTAGATCACAAGGGGGAACCGAACTCCATAAAACCACAAAAGGCCACACTAACCCTAAATGATAAGTAAGAATGGTAGTTTTGTAATTAGGTTGAAAATTGAGGTTGTACTGTTCTTAACATCCTACTCAAATTGTTTATATAAATTAATTAATTTGCTCAAGGGGCCAAAAATGGAATATATATGACGTAATCATGTCGACGTCATTCCTCCACTGATATTCTTGGAAATTTCTGAGAAAAAAATGAGCTATTTCTGCTTTACACACATGTGTAATGTGTTTATATGTATATATCTATTTAAACATTTGTCAAATAATATGGAATTCTCAACTTGGATTCAGTTGTAATAGTTTATATATTAATATGTGGGATCAAGAACTATATATTAACCACTCATAATTTTCAAGCAACAAATAAATAAACACTTCCATCTGTTTGCTTTGCTTGCTTACCTTCATCTAAAATGGACGAAACTTCAACAACCAACATGAGGAAAACAATGATAGGTGAGCTCATTAGAGGTAGAGATTGTACATCAAAGCTTCTAAATCAACTTAACCGAAGAATTGTTGATGGTGGGCCGGAATCAACTGAAGATCTGGTGATGAAAATAATAAGATCTTTCTCTAACAGCCTTTCGACGTTTAGTTCTCCAGCGACTACTGCCTATGTGGGATCGGCTTGTATAGATGAAGAGACATGGAAATCAGGTCAAAGGGAGAAGAAACCCGCGCTCACAATGGTGAAGGACCGCAGAGGATGTTACAAGCGGTAAGAAGTAATTAAATAGGTGCTTGGATTGTATGCACAAATTAGTACTAGCCTTGCATGTTATGTTTACACTAATGTACATGTAATGTTGCATTTGGGTAACTTTTTTACGAAATTGCAGAAAGACCGAAGATTCAAGGGTTGAGATTGCAAAAACATATGAAGATGGATATGTATGGAGGAAATACGGACAGAAAGAGATCCTCCATGCAAAATTTCCAAGGTGACACTCATTGTTAATTTGTTATATAGGTCACTCTCATTGTTACAAAATATATTGGTGGGGTGGTCACTTTAATCCTATAAATCAGTTTGTGTCAAAATGAGTATAGAGAGTGGTGGGCCTAGAAACATTTTTTATGAGATGGAAATTTTTAGGTGTGTTGTCTATGCTAAATATATAAAAAAAAAATCGGGTTGAATCAAGTCACGTCGGGTCACATAGAAAAAGGGGGCACTCGAGTCACGTATAACACTATATATTTTTCTTCAAGAGGGCGGCCACAACCCACCCTTGGCGTTGGGTCCGCCAATGAGTATACACCCCCGAGTCGAATTACACCTTAAACATGAGTGCATTTCAAAAGATATAAGCATTACCACTCAAACAAAAATGATATGTTAGAGGAATATTTTCTTATACAGATATATATAAATAACTAATAATCATTTAGTTTAATAATTTTGTTTTCTTATAAGATTTCATTATGTACAGGTGCTATTATAGATGTACACATAAAGATGAGGGATGCAAAGCATTGAGACAAGTCCAACAACTAGAAGAACATGGATCAGAAAAGTATCGTATCACATATATCGGGTCTCACACGTGTCCAAACATGAACAAAAACACACAAATGTTCTTAGCCCCAGAGGATCATAGTTCCTTTCTTATTAATTTTGAGGACTCCGGAATTAAACATACACCAAGTAGCTTCTCAAATATCACAAATGGCCATACCATGCGCTCATTTAAACAACAAGATGATTCAAAAGCCCAAAGCAGTTATTATCTTGCCTCTAGTAGTCAAGGCACACCATCTAATTTTGGCTCGGAGGACATGATTACTGATTTGGAATTATCCTATGATGATATTTTCAAAGATGATGACTTATGTGCCGAACGCGGTAACTGTCTTGCCTTTAGTAGTCAAGGCGCGTCATCGAACTACGTGTGGGAGGACATGATTACCGATTTGGGGCTATCTTATGATGATATTTTCTAATATGATGATTACACAGAAGACTTTAAATTTTATTAGTTAGTGTGTTCTATGTAGATTGCATGCTAACGTAATTTTGTTTGAATAAGTAAATTCAGTCACTATAGTTTAAGGCATTAAATCTATATTACATGGTTGGGTACTATAGTTTAAGGCATTAAATCTACGTTACATGGTCGGGTAGATCACAAAGTATGTATTGATCATAGTTCGGGCTTACTTAATAGATTTGTTGATTCATTGATGAATGTAATTTGTAGTATAGTGCAATTAAATGCAGATTTTTAAACCTTGATGAATGTAACTTGTAGTATAGTGCAATTGAATGCAGATATTTAAACTTTATCATTAGACCTGGCAACAAACTCATCCATTCCATTTTGGGTTGATATGGTTATTTTAAATTTTAAGATGTTTTAAGATGGGCCAAACAAAATTGGTCACTAAGTTAGGACGGGTTATGAAGTGGTTGATAAAAAAAAAGTAGGTCAGCATGAGTATGAGATAAAATCACTAAACTAATTACAAGTAGATATCTCTTCACAACTGTGACTTCACCAATCGCTACCGTAGTACTCTCCCGTCGTTCTTTGTTTAATAATAATGAAAAAAATTAAAATAATTAAATAATTAAAAATAATAAAAAAAATCTAAAAAATCAAAAAATTGTAAAAAAATAAAAAAAATCTAAAAAATAAAAAAAAACTATAAATAAAAAATCTAAAAATTCATTAAAATCTAAAAAACCAAAAAAAAACCAAAAATATTAAAAAATTCTAAAAAATTAAAATATTAAAAAATACTAAAAATTCTAAAAAAATAAAAAAAAATACAAAAACACAAAAAAAAATTGTAAAAATTTCAAAAAAAAAAATTGAAAAAATAAAAAAATATATAAAAAATTGAAAAAAATTAAAACCAAAATAGATAAAAAATCTAAAATTCTAAAAAATAAAAAAAAATTGTAAAAAATTTAAAGAAAATATAAGAATGATTAATTTTTAATTTTAAAATTTTAAAAAATTCTTAAAATAAAAAATAATTAAAAAATTAAAAAATCAAAAAGATAAAAAAATCTAAAAATTCAAAATAATTCCAAAAAAAAATAAAAAAATTCCATACCACTAATTCTAAAAATCGTAGTTGGCTTTATTGTTTTATATTTTTTTATCTTTTTGGATGTTTATATATATATATATATATATATATATATATATTTGAAATTATGACAATTTTTTTGATTTTTTGTAACACCCCACTTTTATGTCTTGAGGATTAATATATTATAAATGTTAAATATATATGATTTGTGAAATAAATAACCCTTTATACGTTTTATTATTCCAAGTTGTGTTGCTTGGCTTAAATTTTGAGATTAATGATCCATTTTATATGAATTTAAAAAGGGATTTGACAATTAACATGAAGTTGGGGTTAAGAGTTTAAAACGATTAAGACTTGTGGGGTGAAAAGTGCAAAACTGATGAAAGTTTCTTAATGACTTGTGTGTGTGAAATATATTAAAGTGGGTGGAAGTGTTGACTCAAGAACAGAACAATCTGGAGTTTTCATGGGTTCGAGGAGGGATGCACAATCAGTATTGATAACCCACGAAATTTAGCAAATCATGAGCAAAAGTTCAAGAATTGAAGGTTAATCTTTCATCTTCAAGCCTAGGAGAAGAGCTGGTAAGTAAATTCTTAACCTAGGGTTTTTGATTCTTAGGTATATGCATGTAGTTAAATGTATGTTTCGCGAACTGAACATTTTTGGTGATGGGTTACAAAATGATTTGTATTACTAGAAGTCAACTTATAGACTCAAAGAAATCCATTGTTGAAGCTTGAACCATATGGGAATGAATGGGATTTTATGTGTTATAGATGGATTAATCTTCTAAACTGAAACTGATGGATGAATGTTAGTATAAATAATTTCAAAGTACTAAATATGTTGTAGCTAAATCATTCAGGATGACTAAATATGTATTGGGTGACAATAAAGCAAATCGTAAGGTTTAAAGTTCAATATGCACACATGCACACCGAATGTTTGATGAAATGCCCCTTAAAATAGATCTGACACAGTTGATAAAAAATGAACTTTTGATGTTAAATAAAGTTAAATCCATTACAAAAGGATGAGTTGTCTAGCGCCTCTTTGCTAAGAAGCTGGTAGTTTTTGGTTTTAATAAATAAAGTTCCTCTTGCTAGCCCAAAAAAGAGGTGACGACGGGCCAGTGGGTAGGCCCACTTTACCCACTCTGGACTATCTCTAGGAAGCCCAATTATATAAAAAAGCCCATCAGAAGAGGTCACCTTACCCACTAAGTTTCCTTCTATTTTGTTATGAGCGGGAAAACAGCTCAGTGAAAGTACAGGCCTCATTTAATGAGCGATAAGAATGGGATCTCGCCTGAAAATACTGTACTTCTCCGGCCGAAGCATTAATTGAGGAGAACATCTCGCCGCTGGGGGTCAGACACGTGTCTGCACCTCCCGATAACCCCTAGAAGCCGTCGGATCATATGAAGGGAAAATATCTAGCAAGATAAGGCCTAGCTGTTATATAAGAGCAAGAGGAAAAGGAACAAAGGCAGGTATTATCATCTACCGGTTTTCTCTCATTTACTACATCTCCATTTACTCTTCCCACATTAACTCCCGACCAACATTCCCTTACATTTACTACACACACACATTAATAAGATTCACACCAAAGAGGAAATCTCCCGGTGATCATACTCATCGGAAGAAGCTTCTCTCATTTCCGGCAAGTTTACTTACTCTCACGCCGGAGCTTGGTCACGGATCCCCCTCCCGGGGTCCCCCGTGACGAGGCTAACGGTTTATTCTTTTGTAGCCAGCAGGGATAAGAGCTCTTGGCGTCACCGAAGATCCAGCCAACGTCATCCGTGGGTTGGGTATTCGACATTGGCGCCATCCGTGGGACATCAGCCTGCCCGGTGTTCCCACATCAGAACTCGACGTCTAGAGAACAGTTTATCCCATCAGAAACGACATGGCAACCCCACACAGCTCACGTGTCACCCAAACGGCACAAAATGATCCGGATAGAGTTATGATAGAGGACATTACCCATGAAGACGGTAACGAGAATCTGGTGGAAAACCCAGAAAAAGCAGAGCATATCACTCCTGACTTTGTGGCCATGCATAGGGAGAAGTTAACAAAGCACCTTGAAGATTTGAAGAGACAAGAAAAACTCGACAGCCTCAGGGTCAGGCTTTCTTTTGACACACCCTCCAACCAGGAAGGAACGAACCTTCAAAACAAGAACAACAACAATGACCAGCTAGAAACGTTCATGACTGCCCTGAGACAAATGTCATCAGAAGAAAGGGAGGATCTTATTACAGGGCAGAAGCCCAAGGAGAAAGGAAAGGAGAAAGACAACCTTGGTGACTGTGGCTTAGACCAGCCATATCTACCCCGAGACTTAGCCGAGGTCTCGAAGTTCACACGGAGGATCGCAGAAGCACCAATGCCTCCCAAGACAAAGTTACCCCCAGGCTTTGACCGTTATGACGGGACGAGGGACCCCGAAGATCACCTGCATGCCTTCCGGGGAGCGGGACAACTGGGACGATGGCCCATGCCAGTATGGTGCCACATGTTTGTACAAACCCTGACGGAGGGAGCCCGACTTTGGTTCGACAGCCTTCCCCCGGGGAGTATAGATAGTTATGAAGAGCTAAGCGAGAAGTTCCTCAGGAACTTTGGCCAACAACGGAAGGTAATTAAAAACCCAAATGAGATCCTTCATATCAGACAAAGGGACAACGAGCGAATTGATCAGTACATGGAGAGGTTTGTCAAGGAGAGCATGAATATCAAAGACGTTCCGGAGGTCATGAAGATTAGCAGCTTCATAAACGGGTTAAAACATGCCCAACTGTGCGAGAAACTGGGGGAAGAGTTCCCCCACTCATTTGACAGCCTCATGGACAGGGTCAGGGCCTTTGTCAGAGGGAAAGATACGGTCAGCAAAGCCAAGGAAACAGACGCTGCACCCCGGAGGATCGCCCCAGTCACAAAGCCTCTTGACAAAGGTACACCCAATTCCTGAAAACCTGATTTGATAGAATGATGCATGATAGAGTGAGACCCCCGTACTCCCCATACAAACCCCGAGGGAGGGGTCCCCTTTGTATTCTGATAATTTCACCCCCCTCATCAAAACACCAAGTGAGATACTAGCCACCGAAAGGGTAAAGAACTCCTTCCCAAGACCACCACCCATAAAGCCTGGGCCAAAGGCACAACCAAACGAATATTGTGAGTTTCACAAAGGCTTCGGGCATAGAACCGATGATTGTATGTACCTCAAAAGAGAAATAGAGGCTGCGGTGAAAACGGGGAGACTGGCCCATTTGGTCAAGGAAATCAAGGAGGGGGGAGGGGATCGCAGAGGGAAAGATGCACGGGAGCCGGGGAGGGCAGACGTTGATATGATTAGAAGGAGAAATGAGTTTGATACCACCCGAAGTGTTAAGGCCAGAATCCTAGGCTCCCCGAACTGCATGAAAGCTCCCATCCTTATGCCATACTTAGAAGAAAGTGAGGTACAGCGACTCCCGCTGAACATCTCAGCTGTGATAGCTGGACACAAGGTGTCTAGGATACATGTGGACGGAGGGTCAGGCGTTGAGGTAATATACGAGCACTGCTTTCTTAGGTTCGACAGGGACATAAGGGACAGGTTGGAGGAAGATTCGATCCCATTGGTAGGATTCAACAACAGTGTATCACATCCCCTGGGAAAGATCAGGCTCCCATTCACAGTTGGCGTAGGGGACCGGGTTCGGACAGTAGATCTGACCTTCACAGTAGTCAGGGCACCCTCCAAGTACAATGCAATCTTGGGAAGACCCGGAATTGGAGATCTGCAGGCACAGGCCTCCACCCCTCATGGAGCTTTGGTATTTCAAACACCAAAAGGTCTCGCATGGGTTAAGTCCGCCTACGAAGTTGTTTCTTCCGTGTCTAAAGGGGAAGAACCAGAAAAATCCCAGGGAAAGAAGGTGGAAGAGTGGGTCCTCTGTGATAGGTTCCCAGAACAGACAGTCAAGGTGGGGAGTCACTTAAGTGACAAATGCAAGAGTGCACTGAAGGAGTTGCTCCTCCATAACATAGATGTGTTTTCATTTCAACATGGAGACATGACGGGGGTCCCAAGGAGCCTAACAGAGCACCGGCTTAACACCTTTACATGGGCAAAACCAGTGAAACAAAAGAAGCGGAGTATGGGACCTAATAAAAGAAGGGCTGCTTGTGAAGAAACTCGGAAACTACTCAGAGGGGGGATAGTCAGGGAAGTCAAATACCCATCCTGGGTTGCCAACCCAGTCATGGTTCAGAAAAAAGACGGAGGATGGAGGATGTGCATCGATTTCCAAGACCTAAACAAAGCATGTCCCAAGGATTGTTATCCTCTTCCGGAGATAGACACACAGGTGGACTCTTTGTCCCAATACCCCCTGAAATGTTTCTTGGACGCCTACAAGGGATACCACCAAATCCAGATGTCAATAGAAGACGAGGAAAAAACTGCCTTCATCACAGACGAAGGGACATTCTGCTACACCAAGATGCCCTTCGGCCTCAAGAATGCCGAGGCCACATATCAGAGGTTCATGAACACCCTGTTCAGGGAGCAACGAGGAAGGAACTTGGAGGTATACGTTGATGATATCGTCATCAAAAGCCTAACGGAGACGGCCATGATAGACGATATAGCCGAAACTCTCCACACTATGCAGGATGTGAACATGAAGTTAAACCCTGGGAAGTGTTGTTTTGGAGTAGAGGAAGGGAATTTCCTGGGAGTAGTGGTCACCAAGGGCGGGATCAAGGCAAATCCGGAGAAAACTCAGGCGGTGGCTGAGATGCGATCCCCCAGGTCCCTGAAGGACATCCAGCAACTAAACGGGAGGCTGATAGCATTAAACCGTTTTTTATCAAAGGTGGCTGACAAGACCCTTCCCTTTATGAAAGTATTGAAAGACTGCCTTCAAACAAACAAGTTTAAATGGACAACGGAGGCCGAGGCAGCCTTTCAAGAAATGAAAGCATACATCTGTAAGCTCCCGATGCTGGCCACCCCAGTACCCGGGGACCCATTGCTCCTGTATCTGTCCGCCTCAAAAACGACCATAAGTGCGGTCATGATGGTAGAGCGGGAAGGGAAACAGATCCCCATATATTTTATCAGTAGAACGCTTAAAGGGCCTGAAGAACGATACATGCCCCTGGAGAAGCTCACACTAGCCCTTGTCTTCGCGTCCCGAAGACTCAGGAGATATTTCCACGAGCACAAGATCACCTTAATGACCGATCAACCCCTTCAGAAGGTACTCAGGAGGCCAGAATTGTCCGGACGATTAGCCAAATGGGCTGTGGAGTTAGGGGAACATTCTCTGGAATTTAAGCCCAGGACAGCCATGAAGGGACAGATACTGGCCGACTTCTTAGCAGAAGTCCCTGAGGATGAAGAGAAGGAACTGTTAAAATGGGAGGCCTTAGAAAAAGAAGAAAGGGAGAAGGAAGATGAAGCGGTATGGAAGTTGCTCACCGATGGAGCATCCAGTGAAGAGGGAAATGGAACTGGAATCACGTTGATAAGTCCCGAGGGGGTCGAGCTAACATATGTTGTAAGGCTGGATTTCGAGAACACCAACAATACCGCAGAATATGAGGCCCTCCTAGCAGGGATGAGGCTGGCACAAAAAATGAAAGCAAAACACGTAGAAGCCAGCACTGATTCACATCTAGTAGTAAAACAGTACCAAGGAGAATATGAAGCTAAGGATAACACCATGGCTAGATACGTGGAGAAAGTTAAGGAGACGGCTAAGGCATTCAAAACCTTCAAACTAGAATACATCCCTCGTGGAAGGAACAGGAAATCTGATGCACTTAGCAAATTAGCCTCGGTAGCATTCGACCATCTCGCAAAAGAAGTTAAAGTGGAGGTCCTAACATCCTCCTCCCTTGACACAGCAGAGGTCGCCATGGTCGAAGGTCCCCAAGAAACATGGATGACCCCGATAGTCAAATTTCTCCGGGATGGAACCCTACCCGAGGGGGAGTGGGCCGCCCGAAAGATAAGGGTCAAGGCCCTACAATATGAACTGATCAAAGGGGAGCTATACCGGAGGTCATATCTGGGCCCGTCCCTGAAGTGCGTTGATATGGAAGAGGCCGAATATGTGGTTAGGGGGATGCATGAGGGGATTTGCGGAATGCACTCGGGACCAAGAACGATAGTGAGAAAGGCGATGAATGCAGGGTTTTACTGGCCGCGGATGTACGAGATGGCATCTGAGGAAATCAAGAAGTGTGACAACTGCCAAGTGCATGCACCGATGACCCACCGGCACAAACACCCCATGGTACCAGTTTCGACGTCATGGCCGTTCCAGAAATGGGCCATCGACATAATTGGACCTTTCCCCGAGGGTCCGGGGGGGTCAAATACGTGGTGGTAGCCGTTGACTATTTCACTAAATGGATTGAAGCGAAGCCCTTGGCGAAAATTACTGGGGACCAAATGATAAGGTTCGTACTAGATAACGTCATATGCAGGTATGGGGTTCCAAGGGAGTTAGTGAGTGACAACGGGGTCCAGTTTGCTGGAAAACCCTTCAAACCATGGTGCGAACAGATGCGGATCCAGCAAGTGTTTACTTCCGTTACCTACGCCCAGAGCAACGGGTTAGTGGAGAGAGCTAACCAAAGCGTCATCAAGGGAATGAAGGGTAGGCTTGGGAGGAAACAGAAAGGCTGGCTGGAAGAGCTCCCATTTGTGTTGTGGGCCTACAGAACCACCCCCAAAAGTTGCAACGGGGAAACTCCGTTCAGCCTTACATACGGAATGGAGGCTGTCATCCCTGCTGAGATCGGATCCCCAACCGCCCGGATGAAGCTTCGGGATGAGGAGAATGAGCAGGATCTCAGGATGAACCTAAACTTGTTGGAGGAAAGAAGGGAAATAGCAGCAGTTAAGGAGGCCCAATACAAAAAACTCCTGGGAAGTTACTACAATGCCAGAATGAAGAAGCTCAACATCGTCCCAGGGGACCTAGTCCTTAGGGCCAACGAGGCTAGTCTGCAAGAAAACACCGGGAAGCTAGGCCCCAACTGGGAAGGACCCTACAGAGTCACGTGGGCGAATGGCAAGGGGACTTGCAAGTTGGAAACACTAGAAGGTAAGGAGGTTCCCAGGACCTGGAACCTCATGCAGCTAAGGAAGTATTACATGTAAGGGGTGTACCCCCAAGGAAAACGGCCAAGAGCCACTTTTGTAATAGATAACTATATGTACGGGGGCCCTCCCCCAAAAGGATGAACCTTTTGTAAACAATCTATGACGGGAGGTATAAGCCCCCAAAGATTAAATGAAAGACGGACGAAAGCGTCCCATTTTGAGAAAACAATGGACACTTGCACCTGGGCAGACGTGCCTTGGGACACCATTAAATCTAAAACTAGAACAACCAAACACACGTGTATGAGGCATTCAAAACATGTCCAAAAGCCCGGCCGTGGGGCTAATAAAGGTCTAGCTAACCTAAAACGGACAAAACAAGTTAAAAACACAACACCGCGTTATAAACTTGTCCACCGATTGGCCTCGAACAGACAATCACAGTTTAACAAAACAAACAAACAAAAGACAAAAAACAAATAATGCAAACACACCCACACGTACAAAACTACGAAAGGGAATTTGCTTTATTTACTACAAAATACATGTACAAAGAAAAACCCTAACAACTTGGGCAAGAATTAGCAATGTACAAAATTGCAAACACAGCAAGGTAAAACAAAAACATAGCTCCTCGCTAAAACAGCCCAAAAGTCCCCAGGAAATCGCCAAACTAGCCTCCGGGAAGAACCCCTGCAAAGACAAAACAGGCAAAAAACAGGCTACAAAACAAAAAGGCAATACATAGCTATGAGCCATATGGTTAAAAGTCAAAGTGGTCCCCAACACAAAAGACCACCTGCGACAGTAGGACAAAACACACAAGTATCCCAAAGTAAGTTAAAGTTATTACAACCATATCGAAAATGTATCAAATGTTCGGAATTCATTGGGGATCACCCCCGGAAGGAGATGGCAGAGACGAAGGACCAGCAGAGGAGAACAGGGCCTTTAGTTCATCAATAGAAATCAAGGGATGTTCCAGGATTTTCTCAAGAATGGCTGGGGTCTTATGCCCAAACTCTTCATTCAGCTTGGACAGCTTCTTCTTAGCCTTGGAGTCATACAGAGGAGTCTCCTTCCTATCCAAGCCTTGAGCGGAGTATTTGTAACCATCCTTCAATCCCGACTGGTACCCAACACCCCTATAGGCCCTGTACACCTCCTCCAAACCGCTCTTAAAGTCCTCTGACTGAGCAACAGCAGCAAGGA
>JARYGA010005475.1:0-19137 GCA_030545235.1 Helianthus tuberosus
GATGATTCAAAGAACATTTTGTGTTCCTCGTATGTTACTACGTGTATGCGGTGAATGCAATGAATACGTGAATTGCTGTTACAACATGTGAAATAATTAACACCACTATCTGTACGACACTTGTTGGCTATATGAGTAGAAAATGTGGTTTAATTGCATGCGAAACTGATTATCGTTGGTAACCATGTTAGGAATTTGATTGATCAGCTGTGAATAACGTAACATAATATACCGAGCAATCAAAGGTGAGTTCATTACTTTTGAGCGTGCGTCCCGGTGGTTTGGGACAGTCGGTGGGTATCTCGGGGAGGGATAAATCTTTTGGGTAAAACTGGGATGTTGGATAATATTCTCACTCTCTATCTCTTAAGTCCCATCTTTTGCTATCGTGGGTGGTAGCGGGGTATTAGTTGGTAGGGCTACTTAGGTTTGGCACCCTCACCCCGTTCCTGAGAGAGGGCGGGTGTGAAGTAATGACCCAGTCGGGCCCAGTGCTTTGATAGGAGCACTGGGGAATGGGCAAAACATACATCAGGAGCCGTCTTGTTCAGTATCGAGATATTATCAACATTACTTTCGGAATTAAATTCAATGGATTAACTAAACACTTGGTAACCAACGTTTTCGCAAAACTATGAACTCACCAGCCTTGTCTGATACACTTGTTACATGCTCGCAGGTCGTTAGGTATCTTGGATTTGGGAACTTGCTGTCTGGAGTAGCAGGAGTGGTCATGGTTGTACTGGATGGATTCATGTGATCGAATTATGGATAGCTTACATTGGTTTTGAAACGGTTTAACTTTGGTTTACTATTTGCTCCCGCTGAACGTGTTGGGTTTTAATTAAACTTATTGTTGAAACTTTTATTTAATAAGTGATGATTTTATTTGGAAACTTATATGGGTTCAATGTAATTAGTGGCTCGTTATTGGTATGTCACACGCCTAGCAGGGACATTCCCTAGGTGGTATTTTGGGGGTGTGACAGTTTGGTATCAGAGCCACTGGTTATAGTGAACTTGGTTTTAAAACATTTTGTAAAACCAGACTATAACCGATCAAGTTCTGAATACGACCATGACACTCAGCTCCAGACTGCAAGGTTCGTCTCTCTTATACTCATTATATTGCATAACTAGTGAACACTTACCTATGATATTGCATATGATTGCACGTTTAGCACAACAATATGAATTCATGTATTACGTGCATGTGTTATGTGATTGATAGTGTGGTGTTTCCCTAGACATTCATGACTCACGTTTGTGATGTTCTTTGTTTGCTACTCAAGATTGAGGAACCATTTGACATGAGTTAGGAGGAGCTGAGATGAGCATGCAAATCGCAATATTATTGTGGGTGCACACATAATAATAATGTGGGGTGCATGCGAGTCCCAGTGAGACTTAACAAGTGAAAAAGGGGTTCCGTTCCGTTATTTGATCGATGTGAAACACAACAGTCTATAGGAGTCATAGCAGTGATTGTCTCCTACTCGAACACGACCTTTTCACTCCTCTCTGAATATTTTCGAATCCTGATGCTATCAAGTATTACCTGAACACCCATCTGAACGCCTAGCGAACTGTGTAGAATGTTAGGTGCTTGTACGAAGATCCTTGAGTTGGATGTTGCAACGACAATGATTGGTCTATACCTTTCTCACCTTTCTTCGTTTGATGGAACTTAACGTATTGGCGTCTTAAATCCCGAAGTGCGATCACTTCTGCAACACTCTCGCAACATACCATGTATTACTCAATTAACTTGCTAGATCGATGGACGAGAGGATGAGCGTGGTACTTTACCGGTCCCAGTATTTGGACAACCCTAATTACTGGCAACGAACACCAGCGAACTGACTTCAATCGAATCTTTAACCCAAGTCAGCGACTTATGGGAGTCAACTCTTACGAGTTCGTCGGGGTATAAGCAATGACAATCGACTATAGTATGGTATGTGTAACTGCCAGCACAGTGGGTGGCGCACTAGGACGTGGCACAAAATGTGAAAAGATGGACTTTGACGGTGCAAATCGTAGGGCTCCGTTTCAAGCGACGACATTAGGGGTGACAGTCACGGCAACATCAAGATACTCGTAATTGTAGCCAACGGTATGGAAATGGAGGTGCCCACGACATGGATTGGCCGTTGTTAAATCAAGATGACAACAACCAAGGGAACGACGGCAATAACAACATTGGAAATGATGCTCATGGAAGGGCATATAGGATTGGCATAGGCGACGCCAGAATTATAGCCGTATGGTAGCTTGTATGGGTAGATAATCGCTTCGTCTCTATTCTGCTTAACCCTAATGTTTCTTTAAACCCTAATGTTTTGATGCAGTAGTCAGTATGGATTGGTTATCCAGATATCGTGCAGATATACCCTGTGAGGAGGAAGTTGTCGTCTGTCATAAAATATCCGAGTGGTGCAGAGGTTAGCATCAATTCAGCAATGAAGGCCAGAAGTGTCCACGGAAGGATTACCCCGCTATGTTAGCACTCGTTACCGATGTTAAGGCTAAGGATAAGAGGATCGAGTATCCACCAATTGTTCGTGATTTCTCCCTATGTGCTACCAGAAGAACTATTGGACGGGAGTTTTATCGAACCTAGCTTTCCGCTTGGGAGAGCCCCTAGTTATATCCATGAAGATAAACCTTTTCGTACGCGTACTGATTATTGAGAACTCAACAAGGTGACAGTTAAGAACCGTTTGCCTCGACCATGTATTGACAAACTGTTGACCAGTTGCGACGGACAAGTTTCTATTCGAGGACTGACTAACGAACGAACTATCATCAGAGGGAATTCCAAGGGGAGAATGCTCTTAGAACGGCATATCGAACGCAATGCAGCCAATGCGACTTTGTACACCATGATCATTGAGTTAATCAACGCACCAGCAGCTTCATGGACCACAAGAATCGACCGTGTTTGTTGATGACGTTTTGGATCATTATCAGGAGAAAGGAACAACATGGGGGGTATATGTATCCTATTTTAGAGCTCCTGAGGGAGGCGCCACTCCGCGCGAAGTCTCGCTAAAAGGTAACTTCAGGAATCGAGAGGTACATTTTGGTCGTATGAACAACGAAGTGGGTATACACGTGGATCTCGCTAAGATCCATTTTGTTAGAAACTGGTCGACACCAAAGATTCCTTCGAGGATACAACAATTTCTTGGTCTCACTAGATACTATCACAGATTCATCACAGGATTTTCGAAGATCGCACAACTCTAACCTCTTTAGCACAGCAGGGTGCTGTGTATTCGTGGGAGACAAAACATGAAAACGTCTTTTCAGTTTTTTAATTTCAGCTATGCAATGCACTGAGCATCGCTTCTATCCGAATCAGAGTCCCAGTTACACACCGATGCAACACGAGAGATTGATGACCTACGTGATGGAGTTACGAAGAGGAACTGCACGACACACAATCTGCGGTGGAAACCATGGTCTTTGGATTTAAGATGGAGGCATTACTTGGACGGTACCGAATGCACTACTTAGACCGATCACAAGGGCCTCCCGTATACCCTGGTTTCGAAAGAGTTGAATCAGTTAATGGCATCGCTGGATGGAACTTTTGGATGATTACGACTGTGAAACTTGACATAGCACGGGCTTTGCAGCTCACTATCGACTCTAACCTACCTGATCAGACTCGCTCTGTTCAAACTGGAGAACTGAAGGAAAAGGATTTTCAAGTTAAACCCATGCAGGGCATAGAGAAGCAAGCTTTGGCGGGTCGGATGATATTCGCTACCTCATGGAATGAACTTGGATCTCATTATACGACAACCTTAGGGAACTTGTGTTGAGCAAAGCACACCAACCTCGATATTCTAGTCGTCTGGGTTTTGATGAGAGTTAGTGGGATCTATAAATCTTGCACTGGTGATCGGGCAAGAAGGCTCACCTAGCTATGTATGTGAACGATGTTTGACTTGCGGGAAAGTCAAGGTGAAGTACCAGACTGTCGTGGACTCTGCCACTAGTCTACTTACAACTCGAAACGTAAACAATATCACCTGGGTGATCGTTGATTGTCTCACGCAACCAGTACACTCTCTTGCAATCAAGAAAACTGACGAGTCTTCACAAGCTGTGGATGTTCTTCTGAGAGAGGCGGTTTTAGGCACGAGGTGCCAACTCCTGTTACTTCTGATTTTGGAGCTATACCTGATTTATGACAGCCAATACACGATACCCTCGGCTCACGTCTAGACATGGACATTTCTTATCACCGTAGGACAAACGGTCAGAGTAAACGAACCGTCCTGACACTCGAGGACATGCTGTGAACATATGTATGGTTAACTTTAGTGGAACTGGAAGGACGCTTATCTTTCGGTGAGTTCTACTGCAGCCATTACCGTTTTAGTAAGCATACAGCTCTGTTTGAGGCATTGCATGGACAATAATGCCAACCTCCTTGTTGGACTGAGGCGGACAACAACCTAATCACAGGTCCAAGACTTGTACTTGAAACCCTTGGGAAGATTGATTAGATCTGAAATCGTCTGGCGGCAAAGCGTGACCGTCAGGAAAGCTGATAAGTTTAGGATACACTGAGAGTTCGCCGCATGCGAACGTGTATTAATTGGAAGTATCACCCTGGGAGGGTACGATGCACCTTGGGAAGCGTGGCAAGATGAATTTATGCACACAATGGGGTTGCGTACACAATGTTGTTTATGTCTTGAATCTAGGGCAGTGTTTGCCCTATGAAACATTTGTGATACCTTTATTGGACAAGCTGCAGTTGTCAAGGTGTCAATCGAAAGCAAGGACGAGGAAGTTAAGGATCGTAAGCTTAGTCGTATGACAATCGTGAGAGTTCATTGGAACTCGAGACATGAACCAGAGTTCACGTGGGAACGCAAGGATCAGATGTAGCTCTAGTATCCTCAAATGTTAAGGTGGTTGAACCAACTTTTGCTATCATTGGTGAATTTCGGGACGAAATTCCCTTTCAAGTTGGGGATGATGTGGTACCCGCGGGAAAATCCACAGTCATCCTGATCTAACACCGTGCTGCTTTGGATCGCTTACCAAATTTCGGGACGAAATTTCTTTCAATTTGGGGATGATGTGACACCTGAGGCAAATCTGCAGCACTCTTGAGTTACCACTTCATTTCGTTCGACAATGGAAGCACAAAAAGACAAATGAGTTTCAAATGAAACACATGTAAGCTGCCAACAACTTATTGAGCCACACAATACTTCACATGCATACTGTTTGAATTGAATATGCTACACGTGATTGCTTAGCCAAACAAATTCAAAAGATTTGACCACAAATAAATAATGGCCGACAATTTTTGATATATCTATTTGCTTAGTGGACCGATTGAAATTAATGAGTGGATATGTCTACTGAGATGTTCACATGGGCTTGACACTTTATAAAACTTCTATTGGACCGAAGACTATTAGTGAATTAACATTGAGCCGAGAGTGGGTCGGGCCACACACACACACTCCTCTAGCATGCACACCATCTCTTTTAATCACTTCGACCCACATATCTTAAGCCCAAACCGAGCCCATCCCCAAACCCATTAGTGGCGATTATATGATCATTACTTGGCAGTTGTTTAAGTTGCGCAAATTACGTATCTAACAACCCTAATTAACCCCATGTATGCGACGGCAGTGGACCGGTCGAAGTATGGTGTGCATAGATCGGACCTCTCCCTAGGAGACTCATTGTTCACCCATTCTAGAAAAGACTTTATCATTCATCGGTTAGTATATTTTCCTCTCAACCTTTGTTAATTATGTGATTGTAGTTCTTTCCGATTATAATTTTGTTATCGTAATATATGAAAATTGTAAGGATGATGAATATGGGATGTTAGTTCTTGTTGATTGTCCTGACCATGTGTAAATTGTTATAATCCCTTCTGCCGATCTAGGAATTATTAAAATTCAAAAGTGCTATGTGTGGTAATGAATGATTTGATGACTATACGTTGATGAGTAGTTATGACTTGAATCGATAAACTTGCTTTGTTTCATCTTGATTGCTATTATTTCAGCGATAAACTAGGGTTGTATGGGATGATTGGTTCGGTTGTTATTTGTTTGATGTTGCCTGCATGAATAATATTCAGTGATGTAGGGGGTCGAGCACACCAAAACTCCCATGAATACAATGATCTAAACCTGAGTTGCTTATGTGAAGACTTAAGTTTATGCATGATGTTCACAGATTAGTTGGAAAGATTATGGGATATAATTGCATTTTGAGCATGATCACCATAATAATTGCCATTGATAAATCGCTGAATTCAAGGAAGCTAGGGTGATTATGTGATTAGGAAGATAACATGATTGATCAGTTATGGTTCGATACATCTAAATAGTGGCGTTTGATAATATATATTATATAATAACCTAGAGTGTAGTGGGCTCCTAAACTAAATGAATTGAAAGAGTTTAGGGAGGTGTTTGGGCCTCACCTATTAACCGAGCCAAGTAAACCACAGGCCCACCTAACGATATCGGGCCCGCACTGTTGCGAGGTGGGGGCAGCCGTGCAGTCCGAGCGGGCTGGGTTCAAATGGGCCGCACACACACGGCTCCGTTTGTTGGGCCACTTTCTAAACAGATGTTAGTGTTGGGCCGTACATATTATAACTTGACTGGGCCACGAAAGGATTATGGTTTGTAGGGGAGAAGATTAAGTGTTATAATCCTTGCTAGGCCATTAGCTTATTTAAATTGTGCACCATGTGAGTAACACAACGAAATGTGACTGTTACATGACATATGAATTATGAATTTGTGATATGGACTTGTAAGTGAACCAACTACTTATTGTGGGATTTCATGATGATAACCGGCTGTTGTGTGATGATTCAATGAACATTGTGTGTTCCTCGTATGTTACTACGTGTATGCGGTGAATGCAATGAATACGTGAATTGCTGTTACAACATGTGAAATAATTAACACCACTATCTGTACGATACTTGTTGGCTATATGCGTAGAAAATGTGGTTTAATTGCATGCGAAACTGATTATCGTTGGTAACCATGTTAGGAATTTGATTGATCAGCTGTGAATAACGTAACATGACATACCGAGCAATCAAAGGTGAGTTCATTACTTTTGAGCATGCGTCCCGGTGGTTTGGGACAGTCAGTGGGTATCTCGGGGAGGGATAAATCTTTTGGGTAAAACTGGGATGTTGGATAATATTCTCACTCTCTATCTCTTAAGTCCCATCTTTTGCTATCGTGGGTGGTAGCGGGGTATTAGTTGGTAGCGCTACTTAGGTTTGGCATCCTCACCCCGTTCCTGAGAGAGGGCGGGTGTGAACTAATGACCCAGTCGGGCCCAGTGCTTTGATAGGAGCACTGGGGAACGGGCAAAACATACATCAGGAGCCGTCTTGTTCAGTATCGAGATATTATCAACATTACTTTCGGAATTAAATTCAATGGATTAACTAAACACTTGGTAACCAACGTTTTCGCCAAACTATGAACTCACCAGCCTTGTCTGATACACTTGTTGCATGCTCGCAGGTCGTTAGGTATCTTGGATTTGGGAACTTGATGTCTGGAGTAGCAGGAGTGGTCATGGGTCGTACTGGATGGATTCATGTGATCGAATTATGGATTGCTTACATTGGTTTTGAAACGGTTTAACTTTGGTTTACTATTTGCTTCCGCTAAACATGTTGGGTTTTAATTAAACTTATTGTTGAAACTTTTATTTAATAAGTGATGATTTTATTTGGAAACTTGTATGGGTTCAATGTAATTAGTGGCTCGTTATTGGTATGTCACACGCCTAGCAGGGACATTCCCTAGGTGGTATTTTGGGGATGTGACATCTAAGGTCCGGATGCAGTCCTATGCATTGCATGCTTGAACAGTCAAAAGTCCTGAAACATATGTGAAAATAAAGTCAGCATAAAAATGCCGGCGAATACATAGGTTTTGTTAGCCAATTAAATGGAAAAAGTTTGATATTGCAATACTTTGACAACTACAAGAGTTGTAGATTGAAAATAAATCTTGAAGCCAAAGAATGGCAAAAGTTTAGTATTGCAATGCGTAATCTTGATTGTGAAAACTCGTGGCAAAAAATATTGAATATGGCATAATGATTATTACTAAGTAATTTTTATGCCATTTGAAATTGTATATTGTAACCTCGTTAAAATCATTGTAAAACTCGTTAATGTATTATTAGAAAACCAATCAAGGATTAATAATAACAGTTTTGAAATTAATCAGAACTTGTGTGAGTATTATATAAATCAAGTCAATGATTTATAATAATACTTGAGACATCCTTCAAAGAGTATAACATATAAAGATATAGGAGATTCTTCAAGGATTTGGATAATCGAATATTGGATCAATTGTACACAAAATCCTAAAGTGATTCGAATAACACTACAAGAGTAATAAAATAAGAACACTTGTATATAGGAAGTACCAGCGGCGTATCCACCATGTTCTTATTTTATTATACTTGTTTCGTTATCTAAATCACAACTATCACATAAACACATAAATTGTCAATCTGTCAATCAACTCGTAAACACGCATTAAAGCACACAATGAATCCAATCAAGGACTCCAATATTAGTACTTTAAACACCCCACAAGAATCAATCTATGAAGATAGATAGATGCTATAAGGATTTTGGGTTCTGTTACATTGAATCATTGAATCAAAACAATCCTAAATCCTAATGGTGATTCGGGATAACGCCACGAAGGGTAACACAATAAGCACACTTATATATAGGAAGTACCAGCGGCGTATCCACCATGTGCTTATTGTATTATCTAGTTTCGTTATCTAAATCACCAACAATCTACACATAAACCAACCATCGTCTGTAACGTACTTCTTAAAAATCTCACTATGAAGATAGGAAGATCTAAGACTGTACTTCATATATCCTATAAGAATCTAACTATGAAGATATATAGTCCTTTTAAGGAATTGGATAAACATTGTATTTGCATAATCGGAATAATACACATAAAAGCACTTAGTAAACACATATATGCCATACATTTGGAAAACAAATCAGTTGCACATATGAATCACCCCAAAACATTTAAAAACGGTAAAAAAGGGGAGCTATGTACTCGCCTGAGATTGCGTATAGTTCTTGTTCAGTTGATATAACAAAGCTCAAAGGATCAAAAGTTCAAGTGTCGAAATGGTTCCTAGTGTAACGGACACTATGTTAGTGAATCGATACCTGAATCGGAAGATCGAGTAGAATGAGGTCTCGCAAACCAAATGAGTATTGGAACTCATGTTATATGGTTTAACAAAGCCTACAATCTAAATCAGAACCTATCCTAACTGTTTATGACCCATTATGACTTGTTAAGGTAGTCTACGCTACTTTAACGCGCCGTTCACTCGAATGCGCGTTCGAGATGCCTAACTAGTCCTATGACAAGTATTATATGCCTTAACATATCTAATTATGTTATATAATCAGTTTAGATGTCAAAACATGTGTTACATATGCTTAAAATGAAATTATGCGCAAAAGGGCATTTTGGTCATTTTCCTAAGGCATATAAACTACCTATCATACAACTAACTAAAAGAAGTGACCATAAGGTATAACCTCGGAAGGTTATTCCCTATACAACTATGGTCACAAAATATGTTTGATCGGATCCTAACAATCGACCAAACGGGTCAGGTTCGAAAGTCTAAGCGGTTGTTTAGACCGCTTATCTTACGACCCTATATAAGCATTAAACTAAAAGTGACGAGTTAAACATGTTAAAACATGTTTAACTAAGTTAGAAAACAAGTTTGATATCAAAACAAAGTGTTTTGATATCCAAAGATAGATTCGTTGCAAAACACGCATAAGCACGTATTTTGACCGAAACTATGACTCGTCACTACGCCTAATTAACGTGGTAATCAGTAGGTATAGTCACAAGGGACTATGACCATCATGATTAAGCTCACGTTACAAATTTCAAACGAACTTTGTGTTGACCAAAGACTGGTCAAAGCAGAAAGTCAAAAACTGTTTGACTTTCATGCTTAAAATGCATAAAAGCATGAAAGAAGCTTACAAGAGGTCCAAGCCTCGAAGATAGAAGAAGAAAACTTGAAGATTAGGACCTTCAACCAGAAGGGATAGTCCCAATTGTGCAGAAGATGGAGAAAATCAGTTTGAGCAAGTTGTGAAATGAATTTGGCTGGGTATTTATAGATTTCGGACAACCGTTGGGATCGTTTCTCGAAAATTGAGCTTCAATCTGGACCTTACAAGTGTGGCACACTGATTTAGAATACTAGGGGACCTTAAAAACTAGCTAATGGTATAAGAAAACCTTGTACAAACCCAGAAAATGAGCTGTTGTTTGCTAAAACCAGATTCTGCAGAACTGGGCATCTGTCGCGCCCCGCGTAGACTCATACTGAGTCTTACACGCCCCGCCAAAGACACTTTGACAGATTGTCAAGTTTAGTCCCTACAAGTGTAAAACTTGGTTTTTGGTGCATTTTCGATGCGTTTAAGCCCCGTTAACCCCATTTCAAGGCTCCATAATGAAGTTAAAGTATAGGGAACATGAAATATGCTCAAAAACATTTCAGATGTCGGTTCATTTGGTCGTACGGTTGCGTTATTCGGTTAATTACGACGGAAGTCGTAACGGACGCGAAATCGATCCAAATTACACGACGAATGAAATTTTAGCATTCCAAACACTAAAATAAAATATTTTTATGATTTCAAAAATTTTGGATGTCCGGATATGTTCAGAATGTGAGATATGCGCGAAAATGCAAACTTGTGCACTTTTTGACGCTTTTAGTCCCTATTGATCAATTAAGTTTATTTTCGCATACCGAACCCCTAAAAGCCTATTTCTAAGCTATGTAAAGGATATTTATGGTATGTTTAACTTATGATCAAGTTCCGGAATGTTCGTTGCGGTACGAATCAGAAGACTTTCGTAGTTTGACGTAAATAGTCCCTGTGATCGAATAAACTTGTTTTTGACACACCAAAGCCTTCAAAACTTATTTCTAAGTTATATAAAAGTTATTTAAGGTATGTTATGCCTATGTCACTATTCCGGAGTGTTTGTCACATTAAACTGATTACGTTTACGTATCAGTTTGCGTATAACTTTCCAGAAAGCGATTTAAAGCTTGAATTTGAACTTAAAATCAAAACGTGAAATTGTCAAACATAAAAAGCAAACATTGAGACCAAAAACACATTGTTTATTTGATAAAAGATATTGTCCAACATCGTGTGGTGTTTACGGAGCACAAGTGTCACATCGCATCTTTTATTCACATACTAAACAACTAATTTTATTCCACCACAACAATTTTGTGGTGGATTTAACATAAGGAATCCATAATCCCAATTTCTACCCTTCGGTTAGACATTTTACTCATAAGACCCATTTTTAGACATTCGACCCACGAATGTCATTACCTATAATTTTTATACATATCTAAGGACTTCGTAATCATAATACAAGTTCCTAAACAACCTCTAAGGGTCGTTTCCCCGATTTACCCAACAAGGAATTTTTGGTAAATTTTATATCCTTCATTTTACGGCGAAAGACCATCACTATCTATTTGACCAAAATTGCACTTTTAACTTTAAATTCGTTTAGGCGTACCTGGCTCGGGTCAACATTTTGACCCGTTTTAATACCTTGTCTCAACATTTGCTAATCCATAGCATCACCAATCCATAAGCCGTCTTATCCTGTGAGCGTATGTCTCAACAAACGCTTATTAGTCGTTAAATCATCAAATGGTATCGACGTTACCATTTGACCCGTTTGGTCTAAATGACCGAATAATTTGCACTTAAAATCGAATGGCATTTAATTACCATTTCATAAAGTAACTCATTTCGGATTTTTTACCAAATTGAATAAGTTTATTAAATCCGTCTCTTACACGTTTATCCAACACGGCTTATGCCATTTGGTGCTGTTTGAAACATTGACCCTGATTCATGTGTACTTGACTAAATCGCTATTCTACACTTTTTAACCGTTTAGGCTTACTCACAAAGTAGACGTTCAAAAACTCATTTTTACCTTAGCCTTATTTCATGGCTAATTCACCGTCTTACCTCTATTTACCATTAAACATGGTTTTTATCCTTTATATTAGTCCCGGCCCGTATTATTTCATGTCGGGAACCATACCTAAAAATTCCATCTTTATCATATTTACAACTTATAGAATATACACGTATTCTACTAAAAGGTGTAAATTTCACATACCTTGCATCCGGTTATGCTCTTTTTCGCATACTCGATCTGTTTGACCCGCGTCTTTCCCAAGCCTCCATCTAGCTTGTCAAGAGTCAAACTATCATCATAAATCATAAGACAGATAGATTAGTCATTATCGCATACGACTATCCCCTCTTACGAATTCTATGTCGAAACTACTATTCGACTTTATCATTGGTTAATTTAACTTATAAAAGTCATTTACCCTTAATCATACAAAATGCAAATTTGCATTCAATAACTCATTTAGGCAATCTCATCAATTATCCGGTAGGCATTATAATGATGCTACCGTTTTAAACTATATATATTATCCATGTTCATGCTATTATTAACATCAAGTTAACCTAGCTCCCAATTAACAAAGACACTTTATTCATTCATTAGACAAAATCTACGGGGTTTCATCTATAAATGAAACCCTTTTCATCATGTTATTAGGCATTCCTACAGATACCTAATCAAATCAAATTCTACTCACAACCGAGTAGTCACGCGATTTCACTTAGGCATTTCAACAAACACCTAGTGGGCATAATTTTTACACATTTACAAACTAGTTTATATTAGTTATTTCTACCAAGTTTAACAACATTTTCAAATTCATTATATCTAGCATGCATAACAACACCTAGATTCATGATCAAAATTCTAGTGTTCTTGCCCATCCTACAAAACCCATTTAACATCTAACTGGGTTAACATGAATTTTATAGTTATGAACACAAATGCATCAAATTATCGACTAGGGTTCGTTCCGAACCATGAACTTATCATAATTTCATTCAAACATCAAACATTCAAGTTCAGATTTCGATTTCATATGTTCATCAAAAATTCAAGATGTAACTAGAAGATGAAATTTGACATACCTTGTGATCCCTTCAGTGAGGTGATCACTAATCTGAGCTTGGATTTCGATTTGGATTCAATTTGGCTTCCCAATTTGATCAGTTTTTGCATGTTAGGGTTAAGTTGGAGGAACCCTTGTTCGCCCATGTGTTTTCCACGACCAGAACACACACTTTGGTGTGTGTTTTGGTGATTAGTGTTTAATAAATTAAAACCCTTTTTTTTCTTTTAACCCTTTTAGTCCCTCAAGTTTCTAGAGTTAACAAAAGGATTATTAACCAAGTTTTCTTTATTTTTAAGGCACATATTTAACTAGGTTGATATTCCTAGTTACTTTGTGGGTTCGGGGAAGTCATAACCCGTTTTATTTTTAAGTCTCGTTAACTCGGGCCTTTTATAAACTTGTATTTACAAAAGCTTTTATTCTCTTTATCTCATATTAGGTTCATTTATTTAAATCCTAATATTTACCGGGTTAATCGTTACTTCTAACGGTATTTTACCCGCTCTTTAGTATTAACAGGGTTTAATTACCAAACCCGTTTTCGGGGTGTTACATATTTTGAGTCTATTCTTGGTATTCCCCGTAAAAATTTGGCCAATTCTTTTACTGTCGAAGTAGCTGACGGAAAGCCTGTTGTTATTAATTCTGTGATTCGTGGATGCACTCTTAATTTAAACGAGCATGAATTTCCCATCGACCACATTCCAATGTAGTTGGGGAGTTTCGATTCAATCATAGGCATGGATTGGTTGACCAAACACTGTGCTGAGATTGTGTGTTTCGACAAATACATTCGTATCCCTCTCGCTGACGGACAAGTTCTTCGAGTGTTTGGCGAGACTTCTTCAAAAGGGCTCAAGTTGATGTCGTGCACCCAAGCCCAAAAGTATCTACGCAAAGAATATGTGGCTTTCTTAGCCCATATTGTGGAGAAAAAAAGCAAGGAAAGGAAGTTAGAAGATATTCCTATCGCACGTGATTTTCCTCAATCTACCTGAAGGTTCTGAAGATTTTGTTGTCTATTGTGATGCATCGGGTCAAGGGCTAGGTTGTGTCTTGATGCAACGAGGCAAGGTGATAGCTTACGCCTCGAGGCAGCTAAAAGTCCACGAGAAGAACTACACCACTCATGATCTTGAGCTTGGTGCGGTAGTATTTGCTCTTAAAATTTGGAGGCATTATCTCTACGGCACGAAGTGTGAGGTCTACACCGATCATAAAAGCCTTCAGAATATTCTCAATCAGAAGGAATTAAACATGCGTCAACGACGTTGGGTGGAATTATTGAATGATTACGACTGTGAGATTCGCTACCATCCTGGCAATGCAAATGTCGTAGCCGATGCCCTCAGTCGCAAAGAGTACGCAAATTCAATCCGCCTTGTGTGTTCTCAAATTTTGTCTGATCTCGAGAATCATATTCGTAAAGCTCAACACACCTCTGCCACAGAGAACGATCTACGTGATGAATTATCTTGTGGTGTAGAAACAAAGCTGGAATCTAAGTCTAATGGAATTCTCCACTTCTTAAACCGAATGTGGATACCTGACCGCGATGATCTTCGTACGTTTTTTATGAATGAAGCTCATAAATCGCGATATTCGATTCATCCAGGGGCTAATAAGATGTACTAGGATCTCCGAACTACTTATTGGTGGTCTGGAATGAAGAAGGACATAGCGGTATTCGTTTCAAAGTGCCTTACCTGCTCTAAAGTTAAAGCGAAACATCAACGACCCTCGAGTTTTCTTGTACAACCCGAAATTCGAGTTTGGAAATGGGAAAACATAACCATGGATTTTATTACTGGGTTACCTCGCACTTCCAGTGGTTATGATACTATTTTGGTCATAGTTGATCACTTGACGAAATCCGCTCATTTTATTCCCATTCGTAAAGATTATAAGAACGAGAAATTAGCTCGGATTTATATTGATGAAATAGTGAGTCGTCATGGTATACCTTTGAGTATTATATCAGATCGTGATGGACGTTTCACTTCACGTACATGGCAAGTTGTACAGACCGCTCTGGGCACGCAACTCGATCTCAGTACTGCTTATCATCCGCAGACTGATGGTCAGTCTGAGCGCACAATTCAGATGCTTGAAGAAATGCTCTGTTCTTGCGTTATTGACTTCAAAGGGAACTGGGATGTTCATCTGCCATTAATCGAGTTCTCTTATAATAATAGTTATCATTCTAGTATAAACATGGCTCCGCTTGAGGCATTATACGGACGAAAGTGTCGATCTCCTGTGTGTTGGCACGAAGTCGGTGAAGCTAAGATTATTGGGCCAGAGTTGATCCAAGAAACCACTGATAAAATTCTTCAAATTCGCAATAATCTGTTAGTAGGTCGAAGTCGTCAAAAGAGTTATGCTGACAAGCGACGCAAGCCACTCGAGTTTAGTGTGGGTGAACGAGTACTTCTAAAGGTTTCTCCTTGGAAGGGCGTTGTTAGATTTGGGAAGAAAGGGAAACTAGCACCTCGCTACGTTGGTCCTCTTAAGATTCTCGAGAGGATCGGAACGGTAGCTTACAAACTTGAGCTGCCTGAAGAACTCAGCAGGATCCACCCTGTTTTTCATGTCTCTAACCTGAAGAAGTGCCTCGCTGATGAAAACCTGCACGTTCCACTTGAGGACATTCAAATCGTCGAGTCTATGCATTTTGTTGAAAGACCCGTCGAGATCATGGATCGCGAAGAGAAAAGATTAAAGCGAAGTCGTATTCTGATTGTTAAAGTTCGTTGCGAATCTAAACGTGGACCGGAGTTTACTTGGGAGCGTGAAGACCAAATGAAAGAAAAATACCCGCATTTGTTCTCAGTTGATTCTTCTTCTAAGTAATTTCGGGACGAATTTTTTCTAAAGTAGTGGAGACTGTAACACCTGTAAAAAACGGATCCCCAAAACCTGACCCATATTGTAAACCGATCCGAAATATTCGAATACATACGAATTTATTATAATCTTTATTAATAGTTGTTTATGGATTGAATTAAAAGCGAATAATCATTTGGTTGAAAATTTAAATAAAAAAACAAAAGGTGTTGCCGTGTTTCGAACTCAAAAACGTAAATGAAGTCACTTGTAAATCTATTTAGCAGTATATTCATATAGCAACACAATTTGTACATATGCATAGAGAATTAATAATTTAGTATTTTAATTATTTATTTTCATAATACAATTTATGTATTTACAAAATTACTAACTTCAAAATTCAACATGGTGTTTCAAAGCCAAAGTTTAATTATCATTTATATTAATTATTGTCATATTAATCATTTAATAGTTGGCATAAAGAATGAATCGTTACTGTTGCCAAAAAATTTTGAATAGAATTAAGGAAAGCTTTTCGAATGGTCACAAATGAAACGTTTTTTTTAAGTAAAATAAATTTTTAGTAGTCTGAATCCTTATTGTAACAACCTGCGTCTTTGAAGTCAAAGTACAAGTCAAAGTTAAATGAAGAAAAGATTGCTAAATGCGATCTGTCACTCCTTGCTTAATTATTGATTGTACTCTTTGACTTATTGATCGATTACTTAAATTTGTGTACTTTAGTTGTATTATGTGGAGTAAATGTTAATAATCGCAGTTTAATCGCTATTTATCGCTAATCTATCTATGGTTAATCTCATCGCTATCGCATCGCAACTCGAATCGCATGTTCTGGATATTGTTTTACGTGTGTGTGCTATTTATGTGTTGCATGTTTATTTATGTTTGAGGTGATTATTCGCAAACGCAAACGCAATCGCAAATCGCAACGCAATCTCATCGCGAACTAGAAACGCAAGTTTATTTATGATGTTGTATGTTAGTTAGGTTATTTGTGTAACTATTATTTAAACCTATCGCATCGCTTAATCGGCACCCGCTTAAACGCATCGCAACGCTCAACGCACGAAACGAAAAGTCAGAAACCAACTCACTCGAACCATCTGATCGAAGGACCATTCGATCAAATGGTCATCCGTCCGGATGACCATCCGATCGCACCTCAACACCGCCTCTCCTCTCCTCTCACCTATAAATAGCACCTGTCACATCACTGTTCATGTGATGTGACAGCTCTCCTCCGACCCTTCGACTTCAAAGACTATTTTCTCTCGATTCCTCGCGATTCTTGTAAGTTTCCAACTCAAATCTTATACTTCTTTGATCTTTACCCACTTTCTCGTCATATTCACCATCAAATCTTAACTTTTCACCATGAAATCGGCTGATCTGGGCTGTTCTAGGATGATGTCATCATGGGTTCTCATGAACTTCAAAGTGTGGCCTCATTCCACCAAGAACAACTCAGATTCAAGAGATTTCAACATGTTTAAACACTGATTTCACCTAAATCTAAACATTTTCAAACCGATTTAAACTTCTTTCAACTCTTTTACACTCTTGCACTCAAAGCCGATAGAATTAGAGCTCATGTGGGCCCTTTACTCATTCTATATAAAGTGTCGGTCTGAGAACGGATTTCTACCGAAGAGATGACCAACTTAACGGGCTGAACATGAAAAACCATCAAGAATAGTTAACTGATCGGACGGGGTGATTCCCATTCGATTGGATGACTGGGGCTTGATGGGGTTTCCGTTGTTTGACACGTAGTCATACCGTCTCGGTTCAACCGCAAAACTTTTCAAACTTAGCAAATTTTACAAGTTACAAAACGGACAAGTTACCAAACAGATTGCCGTTCGATTGAATAGCCATCCGATCGAACGACAATCCGATTGGATGACTTGTGGCTCTCAAACACTTAAACATTTTACAAACTTTCAATGCAAGTTAGTATCCAATGAAAAATCATCTGATCGGACGACCATCCGATCGAATGACCATCCTAATGTGGACTTAAAACTTTGAAATGTCTCACTGAACGGATTGCCATCCGACTGAACGACCATCCGACCGGATGACCGTTCGACCGGATGACCTAAAAGGTAGAGATACTTCTCGTTTTATAAAATGCTACAGCGAAAACTTCAAAGTCACATCATACACAAACACATCCATCCCAAACGAATGACAATCCGACTTAATGGCCATCCGTCCGGATTGTCATCCGATCGGATGACTCTTCGTCACTTAACTCACTGATACACTGTTCAATGCACTGTTCGTCGCTTATGCTATCATTAACTGTTCAGGCTTACTCTAAGCGCTCCCTTCAATCCAATCACAGATCGTGTTCAGTAGCTACCATCTACTGTGAGTATACTCGAACCCTTTTTGCTTTACGCACTTTTGGGTGTTACATACGTTACCTATTTCAAATCACAATTGACACACAACGCAAACACTTTTATACGCTGACCGTTATTACATGTTATACGTGTTACTCGATGAATGCTTGTATGTTCTATTTACACAGTGATTGTTGCCTGACACCTTAGCAACGATAGTACTATAGTTTTGACTCAGCACCTGTCGTGGACAGGGGTTGTTAAGGGCTTACTTCACGTGTCACAGTGGTGATATGTGTTGCACATTCTACAACTCGCAGTCATGTCTATGCATATTTCATTGTCGATAACCTGCTAGCTTCACTTTTCAACATGTTACATGTTGGTTATGCGTAAACGACTTTCGCAATCTATTATACTATTAAACTTGTATGCTCACCTTTACACTATGTGTATTGACATCTATTTTAACGTATGTGACAGGTGCTTAGGATGCTGTGCTTTGCTAGCTTTTGTGGAATCAAGCTAGGAGAGTCTAGAAACAAACAATTAACTTATGAGTTGTCGGAACAGTTTTCAATTTGTCTTTGAGAACAATTTATCTGTAATACCTGTGTCACTTTTTATGTTACGGTATGGGACGTAATGCTTAAATAATTAGTAATCATAGTTGTTATGGAATCTCTTGGACAATCTGTTTCGCTCAGTGCCTCACCCCGATGTTTCCGCCATCGGTTGGTGTGTGACAGATTGGTATCAGAGCCATAACTAT